>JAQBSW010007078.1:0-43592 GCA_029291075.1 Eudiplozoon nipponicum
GAAAAACTAGTTTTATGAACGACTGCTTCAAGGAAATCAAATGATTTTGTCTGGATGGACATCAAGTGGTGCATTTCGTTTTAATCATGAAATCACTAGTTGAATCATATATTAAATGTTGTCTGTTAACTGACAAGATCTAACGAAATTTAACATTGATTGACGCCGGAGTTGCTTTCTGGAAATAGCAAGTGCATAAAAATATTAATCTCAAGTAAGGGCCTAATTTATTTTTGGTCATATTTCGAGTTTAACAAACATTATGCATAATAAACTGGCTTTGAAATTGCAAGACAGTTCATTTTGTTTACAATTCACCAGATACGGTTTACATAGGCTTTTAATTAGAGGTAGGCATAATCTAAATATTCTTCATTGTTTGGCCAATTGTATAATGGATTTAGGATGTAGTAATGGTACTTACCGATGAATCCCTTCTATACGCATGTGAGAATGATAAAAAATCTTCCTTTCCTGCTTACTTCGACAGATTCATCTGGTCCAATTATTACTAGTCCACTAGTCGTTTCGCAGTACTTGAGTAAAAATAACATAACCGCTTTCTTCTTTAAATCAATTTTGACAATTTGAGTTGAAAGCCAGTTCAAGTGTATATAACCAGCGGTATGCCATAGAAAAACTACCATCCCTTACAAGTGCAGACACATTTCGACCTTCTATGATCGTTATCATAGTATGACTTGATCTGAACAAAAAGCTACCAAACGTAATGTATATGTGAATTTTGTAGAATCAGATACACAGGTTTTTTGTGGCTTTTGCCTTATTTTTATATTTTATACACTTAAAAAAATATTTTTTACGCTGATGCTGAAAATCATAATATAGATCAAATTTGCATGTTTCAGATAAGCACTAATACTATTGTAACTAACTCGAAAAGTAGACATTTACTGAATCCAAAGGAGATTCGTGAACATTCTTGCTAAATACATACATTTTTGTTTATTAGAATTTACTAAACTCAGAGGCAAAGTTTCGTACATTAAAGTTACTATCGATTATTGGGTTTGTATTCAATAAAATATGCTGTAAATATATTTATATATACATGTGTTCTACGGAATATCTCCACAAATATTTCGTGGATAAAACAACTATTGAATTCTGGCCAGTACGTGATGAGGTCCTAAAAAGTACGAAACCGGTCTACTGGATGAATTGCCTTTTCTATACTATACAATTATTAAGATAAACTGACAAAATTTCAGTACTTAAAGGGTCAGGTATATATATCAATTTCACAATCTTGATTATAGTAGACGTTATCACCGCTCGCGCAACCAATGTTCGTTTAATTATTTAAAAGTTCATTTTAATACCAATCCCCCATTTAAAGTGGTTTCTGTTCAGTAAAAACAGATTGGGAATGGTTAGTTGGAAGTTTTGGTCTAAATGGATACCATATGTGCTCCACCTAAAAGAGAAAAAAACTAACCAAATTTTATTAGTTAGAGTAAGACTGAAAATTGTGTGTAGTGTGCGGCAGGGTGGCTGTGTGTTTAGAGCACCAGATTCCGAAACAGACGTGCCCAGGTTCGAGCCCTGTCCGTGGCAAATTATGGCCAGTACGTGATGAGTTCCCAATAAGGACGAAACCGGTCTACTGGAGGAATTGCCTTTTCTACACTATACAATACTTAGTTTATACTGACATATGTAAGTAATTAATGGGTCAGGTGTTTATATCAAGATTACAACCTTGATTATAGTAACAATTGAATTAGCCATATATAACCCACCTTTTTAGTTCAAATCTTCTATCGTTAATTAACTTTGTGGCATTGAAAATTTATCTTCTTTTTCTATGTATGTCCGCCAATATAATAAGCATGCAATTTACTTAACCGGTAATTTTGCAAACCTTAATTAAAAAAATTTTCTGGTTAAGCAACACTAGGTTATCCGCTGCAACCTCTATAGAAATATAATGATACAATATTCTGCCGATAGCTTGAAGAAAAATACAACTTCTACTTAGTATAAAAAAATTTGTTTATGCAACCAAATAATGTATGTGCAGTTCTTCTTTGACTTCTGCAAGGGAATATTTTGTAATTTAGCGATCAGTAACAGCGCGTGTAGGGATAAAATTTTCTTAAATGAAGTTTGCGAGCTTCACATACACACGAACCTTGGTGTGTCAAACCAGTTGCTTGTAAAACTTGTAAAACTTTTGCAGCACGAATATCCAGTTAGGTACTAATTACGCAAGACTACTAAAACTGTGAGCCTCATATCCAACATGGATTTCCTGATATGTGTGCATTGCAGTTTGATTTTTGACAGATAGTTTTGTCGTATTTTTACGAGTTTGATGATGAAATTCCAAAACTCGTCAGCACGTTTGACAAATGAGAGATTTGATTTATCGTGCGAATGACTGGATACGATAGATTTGGTGTATTTTATCAGAGGAAAGTATTTCTATAAGTTTCTTCTCTGTATGTCGTTTATTAAATAAATTTACGTACATTCTGAGGTTTACTTTCATAATATTTTGAATATTGTTTGAATTATTTCATACGTTTTATCAATTATAAGTATAAAATTTTGGATATTTGGTACAGTATATTTAGCATTAATTAATTTTAATAGAATATTCGTGCAAAAGCTATAGAGTGGCAACCTGATTCAAATTACATTATTATTTTTTTAATACTTCGGGTCATAAATGTTTCAAGATTCTTAGATTTAAATGATATTTAGATATAATTTAAAGTTAATTTACATTTTTGTAGGAAGTTTTTAAAATATAACCGTAGTCTTACCTCATAAGTAAGGATCCAAAATTTAGAACAATTATGATTACTATTGCTACATTCACCATTAAAGTAATATTTGTCGTCGTAGCCCTATGGTTAAGGGAAAAGAAAAATTACGTAAATATTAGTATTTCACTAGATTTTGGACAAACTCTACTGTATTGACAATGATTATTTATTAATTATTGGTTCTCTCATAGAAATAGCAAAAAGCAACAAAACTAACCTCAGCTACATGTAATGCGTGTTTAAACTTACGCTTAATATCATTAGTGTATGGCCCAAAACTAGAAATATCTATAAAGTTTACGACAGGGTGTCACAGTGAATGGGGTCATAGTGTCCAAAATAATAATGCCACAGTTCGAACCCCGACCGCGGGAAATTTTAGGCTAGATCTTAAAGACATCCTAACAAGGATAAATCTGGTAAACTTGATGATTTATCTTAGCCAACTTATACATGTATTAGTTAAATCTGAGAAATATACATAAAATGGGATTGGTGTTTATGTCATGCTTGCAAACTTCATATTAATATTTTGAGCTAATTTAAAAAGAGACACATTTCGCCTTTCCATGCCAAATTATGCCTTGCATTGTAATCAAGATTAGAGAGTTTTCCGTATGCCTATGATTTGGTATGAATTTTCTAGTAACGCATTTTTTTATATTAGGCCCAAACGTTATTCCAAAATCTACATGATAAAACTGTTATTATAATGTAAGAATAAGTTTCGTGTTCGTCGCAAATTCATAAATTATTTTCAATTTATTGGGTATATTGACGGTGCAACCTGGTGAAATATACTGCAATACGTGTAACTAGTGGAAAAGTTTCCTATGTCGTGTGACATTTTAAATATGACATCAGTGATTTTATTATGTCCACAAAGTCTGTTTAAACGAATTTTTCTCGGCACACACGCAACTCATATTGCATTTTTGATTGATTTGCAGGTAAGAGAATTCAATTAAAAGGCTATTTTACAGCAAAATGTGATGTTTGCTTTTAGTTTATAAGAAGTGAACAGAAAATTTCATGCTTAATGCAGAAACATTGTAAATGCTCTACTCGGCTCGTCAAATATTATATAAAATTCACTCACTGAAAGAGTTTTGCGCTTGTACAGAGCAATTTTATATTTTAAACTGTTCATAAATAATGATTGGTACAATCAATTTAAAGCAAAAAAACAGTGTTTGTATTAACGTGTCATTAGATAATCCTCGTTTTAAGCTTATGATTTTTATGGAATGACACTCGCAGGTTTCGCATCAAAAAGCTTGGTTTATGCGGATTGTCAAACCTGTTTTTTTAAGGACAAAAACGTTATTACATTGAGTGAATAGCATTTCAATTTGGACAGACCGATTATGAGGTATTGCAATATCGGCATTAATCGCTCCGGTAATAGCTATGAAAAATTTGACAAACTTCGTAGTTATTACACGCTTAATAATATTTCAACCAGCGGATACCCTGCATATATAGGCCTACATTAACGTAAAATGTTGCATGAACAGAATATGATTACCATTAAAGCATAATAATTCTCTGCTGTGTAGCTATGACTACAATCTGTTATCGAATTTAGGTAAACGCTGGTAATAGGTAATAGGTTCTCATGAATATCTCGTGGAAATGCTGCTACATAGACTGACGGGAATCTAATAAACAAAGCCAATTACAGCAACAGACAAGGATACATTGGCTCTTTGGCTGTCTTTAACTTTCAACTGTATGAAATCAATAAGACAAATTGAGCCTTGTGGTGAGATCTGTAATTAAATTTGTAAAGGACAATTTTGTAACTAAGATTTATAAGCATGAACAACATGCTCGCAATGAAGCAGAATTTAAAGCCATTTTATCGAAAGTTTGAAACCAAGCCAAGCCATAAAATGCTTCAGTTTAATTGAATTACATAATTGATCTACGCAATCCAACTGCATTATAGTTGAATGTAATCGTTTAAATGATTCCAAATCTGTTACAATTTTTCCTTTCGTCTATCCGTCTCTGGCTAAGAAAACAGATCTCCTCTGGAAATAGCGCCTATATGCAGGCCTAACACGTGAAAAAACGGTATAACGTACGAAGTCTCATTAGATTGTCAAATCGGAAGTTCTTTTTGTCTGCGAATCGTGCAGATCCATTTAACCGTTGCTTATTCATTGTAGTTGAACTTGATGTGTTCTAAGTCATAGACAACATTACTTAATTAATATTTACTTACAATTCTATTTAATGTTATTCACAAAGTTTTTTAATGACCAACTGCTTATTAGATTTTTCCCAACCTATTGAAAGTTAAGTTTAATTATAATTAGAATGATATTCCAAAATCAGCATGAATTCAACGTATGATCTCGTGTACTCACGCGTTTTGTGCGTACTGGCCTTGTCAAAAGTAATTGATGGTACCAAGACATATACCCACCATATATTCATCAAGTGATTTGGTAGGATTAGAATGTATAAAATCCTATACCAAGAGATATTCAAGAGGAAATGAAATGTCATGTCCTTATCTATGATATCATAAAGTCAAAGTCCCGTATGGTATGTATACCAAGCCTGCAAATGTAATCATAGCAATTTTTTTCGAGGTAACGGGCCTGTAACGGGTGTAAACAGAGTGGTTCTCAAGATATTCAAAGTTTCACCAAAACTACGAAGTGCGACTTCTAACCACCAGTTGCACTACCGTTGATTTTATATTACAAAACCATTGTTATTTTTTCTATTTTCGTTCTGAGAGGTTTCAGGCGATTCTTGTTATGTGTTTATTATTTTTGTTTATACAGAAAACAACTTTAACATTAAGGAGCATAACTTCGGCTCCGTTGGAAACTTGGGAAGATGACGTTGCAGATCAATACGCATTACAAAACAATCTATTATTACAGTTCACTAAAGTGCAATACAAGTTTGACACGCAACTGAAGACATTCACAGAGAGTTTAGAAAGATGTGCGGCAAGCTGTTTATCAAAATTGGCTCCCAACGCCTGTTGTGGGTTTGCCTACTCCATCCACACCGGAGCATGCAACTTGGCATTGGTTCCAAATGGACTTACTTGGATCACTCCGTCCAACAAGGGACATCTACCTCCACATATTGCCGCATTCTTCAGTAAATATACAATTGATTTATTATTTATATATATATATATATATATATATATATATATATATATATATATATATATATATGCTGATGCAGCTGTCTGTTACATTGGTTGTGCTAGTTAAAAACGCGGACTGCGCTTTGACTTTACATCTATTTGTGTGCTTAACATCCGATCCCGGTGTTTGGATTAATGTGTTACTCAAAGGCAATCCTGATGACAGTTTAGCCATGTTATTTGACGACTGAATAAATACAATGTGACTGTCGTTTACTTCAAGCACGCAAACTTGATTGAAATCAATGTTACCGTCGCCCATACAAGCATAGATTTTTTATTGTATCACCTATTTATATATGTATCGAAAGCTGTAAAAAATTAATGTTCGTGACGGCATAAAAAAATTGCAGCTGACATATCCAGTGACGGCTAGAGGAGAGAGCCACATATCTTATTTTGCAATCCATATATATGCATAGCGGTTTGATCCTCACTAGTCAGTTTTCCGTCGTACTCTGCTGACAATCATGGAAGGTCGAAACGCGTCAATACGTGTGACTGACGGTAATTTGGTTGTGCTATTCGACGACTGATTAAATGAAATGTGATTGGTGCTTACTTCAAGCTCGCAAACTTGATTTAAAGAATTGCTACCACCACCCGCGCAATTAATGATTATTTAGTTAATTTCCTTGTTTTGCATATATTAAATTAACTAAAATAAGGAAATACTTTATTCACCACTCCAATTCTCTCAGCATAGCTAAACAGTGTTCAATTCCACTCGGTACATGTGATTTAAGCGAATTGACTCATTTTCAATGGTGTGAATAAAGGAAAAGGCACATTAACTTGGAACATTTTCATGCAGTGGAGAAATAAAAGATATATTCTTAATTTATTGCCTATTTTGTGGAATAAATCAAAGCAAAAATATATGCTGAACACGTAGCTTTAAATTCCATGACTGCTATTTTCTGCTATCCATTTATTTATTCAATTGCGTCGAGAGAATTCCACAATAAGCAACTTCGACATATCACACTTCTCTGTAGTTTCTCGAATTTGCCGTAATATTTTTTCAGATTTAAATCGAACAAATAGTTCCAGTGAAGGTGAAGTATAAACTGCTTGAGATCCTGTCAAGCTCGCAAACTTAATTTAACTAAATTTTATAACCGTCTGTGCAATCAATGTCCGTTTAATTGCATATACGTGCAATTCAATAGCAGTCCACAAAGTAGCGTTATTTTTTCTATTAATACAGCAATAAGGTCGAAACGCGTCAGTGCGTTGCGACTGGCGATAGTTTTGTTATGTTATTTGACAACTGGTTAGATACAATGGGATTGAAGTTTACTTTAAGCTCGCAAACTTGATTTAAAGAATTAAGGTCAAAAGTTGGAACATATGAGTAGCACGCGGCAGCGTGGTTCAGTGGAAAAAGTCACAGACTTAGAAGCAGACGTACCCAGTTTCGAGCACTGTCCATAGCCAATTATGAGCAGTAAGTGTATAATTCTCAACTATGACGAAACCATTTTAATGAATGAATTTTCTATTAAACGTGATACGATGCTTCGTTAATACAGAGAAATGTATATATAATGAAAGCGTTGTATAAATTTAGCTTTCAAACTTCATTTGATTAATTTTTATCACGCATCGCGCACATATTAATCGTTTAATTAGATTATTTTTTTAAAATCATTAACCTCTCCGCAGGTAGTTTGATGTCTGTTTTTTTAATATCAGTTTCTATGATGCTAGTAGGAACCTTAGGTCGAAACGATGCCATATAGACTGCATCTGAAGGAAAGGATATCAAAGAATATGAGTTTATATATGACTGAAAAATGTGAATTGCGTACGGCAGGATGTCTCAATGATTAAAGTCAGTGCCCCAGTAGCACAAACGTCCAGATGTTAGCCTTCTATATATATATTCCAGAGCATATTAGACAAAACACAGCTGTGAAAACGGCGAAATTTTCAATTAAATCAAAACGCATTTTTAAATCAATCATATTCCAATGCAAACTGATATTCAGTTGTTTTTCAAAGCAAAATACGGACATAGTAACGCACAGTAGACTTCGTTATAAGCAACGTCGTTAATTCTTAACTTAATAACCAAATGAAGTTGGTACATTGATTGAATGAAATCTGGGAATCTTTTGTCGTATGTTTGTGCATGCGCTACAGCGTGGATAGTTCCTGCTTCCTATTCCATGGTGTATCATGCATGTATTTGTCCTACAATTGACTGTATAAAATACTAGATTTTTGCAGTCGAATTGAGTTCTGGCGAAAATTACACCGAGTCATGTTAAATTAGAACTCATGTGTACGACAAATTTCTCTATACAAATTACAATTACATAAAAATATCCGATCAAAAATTAATTGAATTTGATGCGAATATAAACTGTTAGCCTTAATCGAATTCAACAATGAACTTTTTAGACAAATTATTAAATGGAGCCATCAAATGCGAATTATGAGTAACATCTGTGCGTTAATATATCTATTCCGCTGCGAAAGATTTATCATGACGATAAAATTTAAACTCAAACTCAAAATAAATAAGATTTACTTTAAATTAAGTCGCTTTGTTTGAAATAAAGTTGATCGAGCAAATATGCATGTCAGCTGCATGAAAAATTAGCTATGCTATTTAATTGTGTTATGTCTTGTTTCAGGAAACTACTCAAGCATGTTTGAGGAGAGATCAGCAACAGTATTGCACGAAATAAGTTGTGAAAAGCCCAAAATTGGACTCGCGACAATCGATAGTTGTGCAGCCGACTGCTTTAACACACCCATATCGAACGGATTTACCTATAAGTCGATAATATTAAAGTGCTCTTCAATCGACGTATGCGGCTCAGCTGGTGTTTGCTGCTATCAGACAAATGGTAGCCGGGAGATTAATAAATTTGAGAAGAAACTGAATTACAATTACCCAGATTCATGCGCTCGCTATAGCCGTAAGGATATGATTAACAAATCTTTGCTTTATTTTGTTATGAATTTGAAATGTAAATTACGAATTGTATTGTCTATCGGATTATAACTTTAATGCAAAACAGTTAAGTACGGTGGAGTTAACAAAAGGAAATTTGTCTTTGTCAGATTTGAAATAAAATGAACCCTCGTTTAGCGTGGTAGACAGGTTCCAAGACCGATCTTGATAACTGAAAATCCGCGAAGTAGGCATACCAAATTTTCATTAATTATTTAACATGTAGTCCAACTTTAAAACCCCCCTTTACGTTTTGTTAACAAACCACCCTTTTACAGAACAAGTGTTTACACAACCCTAAGCTAAATCACGCACAAATATTTATTTTTTTAGAATATTAAAGTAAAAGACATATTGTTTTAAATGTTAGAATATTATAGTAAAATGAAATGAAAAATTCTGAGTAAATAGCTGTAAAAACTGGTCGGACGTCGATAGCTTCAAGGAACTATCCTTTTAAGTACCTTTGGGCTAATATTCTGTGTAATTAACAAAGAATTTTTGGGTCTTCATATACGGCCACCAATTTAAACATTACCGGGAAATCCGCAATATATTTTCTTATTTTCCTATACAATATAATGAAAAAAATCCACAATATAGTGAATCCGTGACAATTGATCCGCAAAGTATAGTAGTTTTACTGTAAACTTAAATTTCGCCTTCTATTAATTTGGCAAGCACGGCATAAATAATTTGATTAAGTTGTGTTAGATAAACTATGCAACCATAAGTCGAATACTTTATACGCATAAAACGAGAAACACTCATACACGAAAATATAACTTACCAGTTTATATTCAACTAATATAGGTATTTCATTTGGATAATCACACTAGACATACGCGTAATTGGCCATGCAAAAATGTTTTCTGCTTATGTTTAAGAATGGGTAGGAGTACACAGCAAACTGCTTCTTAATTCAGGAAAATTTCGAAAAATCCTTTCTAACTGTCTGGTGATAAAACCTTCAAATCTAATTACTGTATTCCTAATACTATATAAGACATTTTTGCAACCATTCTCATGGTAGAAACAATATCTACCAATCCAATAGATTTGACAGAACTCAATCCATTGATAACTGAATAATCAAGCATATAACGTCACTTAATTTTATAGTAGAATTTGTCAATATTCCACACTTATACACACACTCAGAGACGAACATATTCAAACGCCCTTAGAGACTTCCAATTCCAAACGACATTTACTGCAACCCTTTTACTACTGCTACAAATGAACAATTTTGTAAGTGAAAATTAGATTTGATAGCATTCAATAAATCAAATGAAGTCCAAGAACGCATATAATTTAAAAAAATGTTTATTTGATATGTTAATTTGTCCTCGAATCCCTGATGAACATACTCTAAATTACATGATTTTCGGATTGCGTACCGAAATATTTGAATCCACTGTCATCATGATTTTTGCAGATATTTCGGCCTCCAATTACGAGAACACATACACACAGGCATGACGTACGCTTATCTAGTGAGTTGTCATTAATTGTCATTATATCACTGTAATCTCATTGCGAAGAGTGTATACATGTAGACACATACACAAACCAATGTAACATACACTTTCCTAACATTTTTATAAAAAAACGTTATGCTTAAGAGATCTAAAAACAAATATAAATGAGGCGGTTTAAATTAATATTTCCACTTGACATATTGATTGTCAACTAAGTGTGTGATGTGTTTGGCATTGAAAAAGACCTCCGTAATTGGAGGCCGAAATATCTGCAAAAATCATGATGACAGTGGATTCAAATATTTCGGTACGCAATCCGAAAATCATGTAAATTGTTTATTTCCTGTCGCGCAACATGTTTCTTTTAAATACTCTAAATTATACAACAGATTTTGTTTTACAAAATTGAAGCTAGTGAAACTAAAATACATATCAAGTTTTCTATTATTATATTTTGTAAATTCAGGCTATACATTGTATGACATAAGAATAAAATTTATCCTGAAATCCGATTCCTTTCATTGTTGCAACACATCACTGTTAGATAGAATGGTCACAGACGAGATTTGAATGGCGAAGAATTAATTCGACCCCTGGCCTAAGCCACCGAAAACGCGTACTTCAGGCAATCATATAATTGAAGCCAGTTGATGACTGTCGATCAGTCTCTACTTTAGATGGAACGTCTAGAATATCGCCTTCTCCAACAGTTATTATCGACCAAACACCATTTCACCCTCAATAACGCTCGTGTACAAATTCATAATCGCTAGACTTTATTTTAACCATTGTATTGATGCAATCCAAACATTGTAGAAAATAGCATGTGCACAATAAGGACAAAAAAAGGCTATGAGATGAACGCTAATTGCAACGTTATACAATGTTTAGATAATCCCTTTCATTTTAATATAAAAAAAATATTTTAGATGGCATATTTGCTGTTTTCTTATAGACACATTAGAGATGTCTAACAAGATCTTTCAATCTAAAGCGTTATGAACTAATTTACACCAAAAGAAATGTTTCATAAAGTAGCGAAACTTTATGCGTAGCGGAAGGTACGTTCATTGCGCTGTAATGTGAAGGATGAACTTACTACCAGAATCAAATGTTTTCTTGATGAAATCCTGGCTGCCGCCGACGAATATCATATTAAGATATGCCTGGTGTATTAATTAAGATAGATTTGTTATCAATAGGAAAGGTACGTTTTCACAGACAACATATATGTTTATACTGTCAAATTTTATATATATATATATATATATATATATATATATATATATATATATATATATGTTTACATAGTCGGGTAAAACTGTTTGAAAAGGAAATTCGTACTTTAGACCGGTTTCTTACTTATTTCAGTGCAGAATTTGCCGTGGACTGCGCTCAAAACTGGACGAATTTGCTTCGGACTCTGGAAATTTATTCTCTGCGCCACTTGTGTCGCATTGGGCACGCAACCTTAAGTCATACACCAATTTAAATTTTTCGTTATTTGGAATCGCTTCCGACATGAATTACTAACTAGCCAGCCCAGAAATGCCAAGATGTAAATTACATAATGGCACTTGGGGAAGTCAAGTTGATTTGAAAAAGAATGGCAAGATTTATATTATTTTGTATGTTATCAGTGTAAACTGAACAGTGAATCAGAATTCAAATGCAATTCATCCCAATAAGGACGGAGCCCTTCTCCTGGATCAATTGACTTTCCGAACTGATGAATTATTTAAAAAATTTATGCTGGCAAAATATGAATAAACAAAATCCAGGCCTTGGACTCTATGCATAACGTTGATTTTTTTCAACCTAATATGTTTTTCAATTTTACTGTGATTAAATGCCAGTGTTGTGAATAATCGGTTATACATCACATATACTGATTTGAGAACACATTCAATGCAAAGTTTTGGTGCATATAACTGTGGAATTACAATCTAATTGAATATACATTACATTTGCTATAATTTAGGGCGCACAGTAAAAAAAATTCGATGAGTTTGATTTTTTTCCAAATATGGTTTAAATTGAATACTTAAAATTAATGAAGTTAGATTACGGAGTGATATAACATTTAGCTAATCCGGGAATCAATGCTCATTCGTTGGATCTAAATTGTTCTTATTTATCGAAATGTTCAGCTTATCAATAAATAACTTAAATTAACTTTAAATAACGCGAAATGATAAATGAAAAATATTTGAGATCCAGATTGATAATCTGTTAAACATTTCATTTATTATGGAGTATTTTAAGAAAGCACATTTGTCTCCTTACAATATAAGACAACTTAATTTCAACAGGACACAGCTAGACATAAATATTGTCATGAAAATATAAATGTAGAACTCACATGATCATTTTTTAAAGGCTTTAAAATGTTAGGTCATGTTTCACAGAAATTTGCGTCATTACAATATGAAATTTATGGCCAAATTTATATTAATAATAATAATAATAATAATAATAATAATAATAATAATAATAATAATATTAAGAACAAGAAGAAAAAGAAGAAGAATAATAATGAAAATAATAATAATAATACTTTTATTATCATAAACAATATTAATAGAAAAAAATAATAATAGGAATAATAATCATTATTATTATTATAGTAAAAGCGGTAATAATACCAATAATAATACAAATAATAATAATAATAATAATAATAATACACACACACACAATAATAATAATACAATAATAATAATAATAATAATAATAATAATAGTAATAGTAATAATAATAGAAATAATATTGCTACTACTAATAATAATATAACAGTATATTTTAAATTTGCAGTAGAGGTTGTCTATTGTCAAAATTAAAAAATAAGTATACAAAACAAAAGTAAGACTATTTTAGAATTTCTTTGATTGCGACTAGCCATTGTGTGTTGCTTATAACTATATTGGAATTGGTGCGTATCGTGTAAGAATAAGTACAACTTTCATGCGATTCGCGTCGTAATTATTTCACATTTAGTATCGGATTACAAGAAAGGAGCAAATATGGATTTTACATTAATTTTATATATACTTTCCGTAATATATTTTTGGAAAATGATCAAATTTCTTATCTGTTTAAATTAAGCTTACTGTTACATAATTGGCAACATACAAACACGAGAGAGCCAAAACTGCTATATAGAATACATCATAAATATTTATATATTCAAAGATATAAACTGCAGGACTATCCCCCTTTGGTCCGTGTTCTGTCGTGCTCTGTTGATGGTCATCGAAAGTGAAAACGCGACAATGGGTGTAATTAAGGGTAGTAATGCTACCATTTTCGTATAATTCAAGGAAGGAATTGTTGCTTATTTTCAGTTCAACAACTTTATTTTTAAAAATATTTGTTGTCGCCTGCATCACAAATAATAACACTTTGAATAAAAAAAATGATTAAATATTGTAATTATCCCCATGTCTGAATAGTTATCGCACGGCTTCTACTATGTACGTCATCAAACTCTTTATGTGGTTTGATCATATTAATTTGGTTGTGCTTCTATTAAAACGTGTGTCTTTTAGTGCGTGCGCAGCACAAATTCAAGTCGGAAGAACCAAACGGACCTGTTGAGCTAAACGTCAACCTGCAAGGACTTAAAACCCTTGAAACCGGCGACATAGACTTGTGCGCTTCGGAATGTGAAAATGAATTTGGTCGTGATTGTGAGGGCTTTTTCCTTTGCCGAGAAAATGAAAAATCAGCCCTGAAAGTTTGCGCGTTTTTGCAAAGTAAGAGTGATCTTCGAAACGCCCGAGCAAGAACTGGCAGAACACAATGCATTTATTACGAACGTAAGTTGAATTCAATCGGGCCGATGTGTGCAATTTCTCGGCACTGCGCTGTAATTTGTTTTCGTATTGGCTGCTGTTACTATGAACCCTTTCTCCGTCACCTATTACACTTCGTTTCACGTATTTTAATAATCGTTTTAAATGTTTATTTGATGAAAGTTGAGTTATGGACGCATTACAATGTCGTGGAGAACAAGAATCATGGACAAACTTGAATTAAATGTATTTAGCCGACTGCAACTACTTTCAAAATTAATTACTCTTAAAAAGGTATATTTTCACAACGATAGCGTTGTTAATACTGTGATTTATTTTAGAATATGCATTTGACATAAGCTGAGTATTTGGCAGATTCATTTCATTCTACTTGATAGTTTGCATACAAATATGTTTAGGCAGACATCGCAAAAAAGTCGAGACAATACTTGATGAGTTCCTAATAAGAACGAAATTGATCTGCCGGATAAATTGCCTTTTCAACAATACAATATACTGATAGTATTTACCAGGTCAGGTATTTCTATCAAGATCACAACTTTAACTATTGCATTTGTCGTTGCTGTCTGCGCAACCAATTTTCGTTTAATTATATAAATGTTCAATTCAATATCACGTTCCCCGGTAGTGCTGTGTCTGTTCTACAATGACAGATCGGGGATGGTTAATTGGGACTTTAAGTAAAAAAATATGCCATATAGACTTCATTTAATAGAAATATTAACCAAAAAACATTAGTTATTATATGACGGAAAATTGTGTATAATTCGCGGCCTGGTGCCTCAAAGATTAGAGTAACAGATTCCAAAGTAGGCTTGCCCAGGTCCGAACCTTGTCCTCACCAATTTATAGAGAGTATGTGAATAGTTCCTAATGAGGACCAAACTCGTCTACTGGATATATTACTTTATCAAAATTATATAATGCTTAGATTAACCTACCAAATGTATGTGCTTAACAGGACTGGTGTTTAAATCTATAACAAAAACTTTATTTAAATAAACTAGTTTTAAGCTAAATTAACTACATACATTATAGAACGTCTAACATGAAACGAAAAATTCACTATCTGAGGCACTCTCGTATAAAAACACATTTACAAGATGAGCGTATTCGATAGATTGTAAACAATTAACGTATAACTTTAACTAGTTTAATATCTGTTTGTTATTTATGTTGCAACTACCAGATTTTGCTATACGATATGCGTTTCCATTCTTTTCTTTGTAAAACATATGGAAAAATGCTTGATTTGGGTTGTGATTCCTACGCAAAACTATTGCAGAAATGTGCTGCAATTCGCTAGCTATTTTATGTTTAAAAGCCTCATAAATTTGCTTCTGAAATGTTAATCCCGTTCCATCTTCTTAGGATACTCCGAGTAATTTTTATAGGTAAACTTTGATAATTAAATAATCCGCCGGGAGATCTTAAGGGCATGAATCCTCCGCATTAGATCAGCACTGACCGGGAGAATATTCAGCACATTTTTGAAGAATCCATATTAAGTTACGGTTATATCTTCTGAAAGATAAATCGCACACAGCCTTGCTTGAACAGGAAACACAATCAAAATGCAGAATAAAATGATTCGATGAGATTCTAGTATTCTAATCAACCTGATTACAAACCTCGAATAATATATTGAAATAAATTTCTAGCATGAATCACAGTCAGAATGATGAAAAACCGAATGCAATCAAAGATTCATTTACGCAATTTTTTTAAAACTAAATAATGGATTTATTATTCGAATGAAGTAATACATGATTTAAATAAGAGTGACTGCACAGAATCAAAAGCGAGTTATATATTTTTTTTTCAAAAGAAAAATCCTTGATCGTCAATGCCAAATGTTTGAATCTGTGTAAGCCGAGTTTTCAATTTTATTTACTTTCAAACATTTACTAAATTCAGGTTTTATTCCGTTAGACTGGCAGATGTAAGAGACTGTTAGAACGAATTGAGTGTTTAAAAGGGTCAGCAAAATCAAAATATCTAAACGTATAGTCTACAACGTTCGCATCGAAGAAAATGGCTTTCCGGGTATCTAATGGATCAAAAAATGAAAAATATTTTACCACTGATGAAAATATTATTTGAAAGTTGTTCTTGTCTGTTACAATAGTGCGATCATCGCATATAACGTATCCACGATTTTCTTTCGTGTGTGGTAGATTTGAACTACCTGTTCCGCAAAGATCCCATAGATTCAGATTTCCCCAATAGGCGTTGATTTCGCCTTTGTGGCGGCTGTTGCTGATTCGTCCCCCATTCCGAAGGCTTTCATGCCAGTCTTAATAGGTATGAATGATGTGAAAGCCTTCGGAGTGAGGCGACGAATCAAAACACAACCATCGTGAAGCCGAACTCGACGTGCACTTGAAAACTATGATCAATCGGATCTGTGCGAAAATTATAATGAAAACAGTAATTGCCACAATATCTGCACACCTAAATAAGAGGAAAACATTTGCATCTGAAATGTACATAATTTATCAAATTAAGCAAAATCGCTTTTTGCATCTTCAACTACATGCATTTATGTATTGGTGAAACTTAGGACCAAATTATATAAAACTATTTAAAAATGAACAATAAATCCAGAAATGTTAACCTAAATTACACACTATTGATCAGATTTTTTCTTCAAAATGTTTCATATCATGAAGAATTGTATCTCTTAGATGTTATCGGATTAACGTTTAATTAAATAAATTTAAATTTAAATAAATATATAGTTATTTGAATCCCCATCCATTATCAATTATTAATTAATTTAAATAAGACTGAAAGTTTACAAATATACAGTTATCTGCTAATTGAATGAAAGTGTAAATCAGGCTTGTGTTTTTTAAAATGCTTTTAGAAATCGTAACATACTTTCAATAATTTGATTATAATGTTGTTCAATGCATTATAAAATGAATTTTTAATGAGAAGGCAATATGACAATGATCTTATCATGGTTTGTTTTACACTTGGGAGTTTTAATTTCATTTTAAAATTGCCTGGAAATATTCCTATTCATTTTCAACTCAAACATTAAAACTAAAACAATTTAATAGATGCTAAATTGCAGTGCAGAAATCACAACATTTATCTAGCATAACTTAACAATTGTAATATAAAATGTAAATTATTTTTCGTGTTTATGCAATGTTATAATGCTGTAAAATCATTACGGACATGGTATTTAGATTAATTACAGGCAAAACGAAATATTTTATTTTTATTTGATTAAGTTACTAGAAATGCACAAACATATCCAAATTAAATATGACTCATCTTCTTTTTTTGAGCGAACGTGATCGTGAATGGACAAATACGTACTCATACAGTAAATTATAATAAATAATAGTTAGATACTGCTTGAGGCGGAGGGCTAAAATATATGCAATTTTATACTAGGTGTTGAGCACTAATAAAATATTAGTTCAAATATGACCAGTAGGATAAACCAAAGACAGCATGAACGGAAAGTATAATCTCGTGCACATTCAATTCGTGATTATTGGCAACTCATCAGTGGGAGCCGGCATAACGCCTTTTACCTTCATGGTGAGAAATAGGTGAGTAATGTGGGAAATTGGACGTTACAATCTTCTATACAGTGTTAAGCTAACTTCATATAAAGTCTTCGACTTGATACTTCAAAGCCAACTCACTATGCATAATATATAAACCATGTCTGAAAAAGATATCAATACTATGGCTATTGTTTCAATACAGATTACCAATTAATTTTACCGAAATTTTAAATGATACTAACACAAGAGACTTCAATTTAGGCTGCTAGAGGTGAGAGCCGCATATCTAAATTTGATTTCCTTTTATATTCAATGCGGTTTGATCCTCGCTAGTCAGTTTGCCATCGTACTCTGATGATTATCAAGGAAGGTCGAAACGCGTCAGTGCGTTGCGACTGGCGGTAGTTTTGTTATGCTGTTCAACGACTGGTTAAATACAATGGGATTGGTGTTTACTTCAAGCTCGCAAACTTGATTTAAATAATGATAATTACTGGCCAGATTACCGTCGTGCTATGATGATAAACAGACAATTTGGGAATAAATCATTATGAGTAAATGACTGTAGTTTTTGTATGTACTACAAACAGGTACCGAAATAGGTGTTTTACTTCCAATCATTAAACCGATTTTGAACAATAGTGATAAATATTTGAAGACACTGTGTCATGTTCAATGTTTTCACAAATGTTAATTTGACTCATTAACAAGTTAAAGTAATTATAATGGTATTAAATCTATTCTTCCAGTACGTTGAAACATCCAGTTTTATTAGTTGGCCAGATTTGGTATTCTCAGTCTGTGGCATGTTAAACTGCATGAATATCATAAAATAAAATATCCCTATATATATATATATATATATATATATATATATATATACATATATATATATATATATATATATATATTTATTTATTTATAATTGATAATTATTTTTCTCTCTGATAAGCGTATGGACTGTTAAACACATGTAAATACAACAATATCCCACGAGCATTAGTGGCGATTATCGTATTATAAATAGATAAAAAAATAAAATTTCGATCTACCTCGTCAATTACAAACGTTTGCAGCAGTTAAACAATGAGTGAAGTCTCGAAGTGAACCAGATATTTCTCTCGCATTATCGTGGCATTAAATTGTGTTTGGGAAAATCTTTTAAAAAACTAATAAATTTGACTGCTTATAACAATGTTTTTTGGTTAAATAATTGAAAATAAATGAACAATGCATTGGTAATGGCGATATTTAATTAAACTATATATGAGTAACTTTAATTATTTTCAAAAGACTAATTTTCCTTTGTTTCGTCACGTATCATTGGGTTGAATAGTTTACTAAAACTTAATTACATTTCCTTTCCTATTTCCTTACATTTCATTATCTATTTTTATCAAATGGATAAACGTAATTGTATATAAATTTATCAGTATATATGTGTATGTGTTGTGTACACTGGTACGAAAGTTTAAATCGAAAGTAAACGAAAGGCCTTATTTGTTCTAGTATTGTCAATATTTGATTACGCTCATTTTTCGACTTAAAATATTATAAAACAATTTTTAAATTTTGTCTATAATTATAATGCAAATTTTATTTTCGTCATGACTTACTGTTTTTAAATCGATTTTCGATATGAAATAATCTTCCTGTCCAATGTTTGAATTTAGCAATTGGTTGATGAGTTGACGTGGAAAATAATGAAAAAATTGCTATGAAATTTATAACTATAATATATATATATATATATATTTATATATATATATATATATGTATATGTGTGTGTGTGTGTGTATGTGTGTGTGTGTCTGTGTGTATGTGTGTTTCGTAAACGCTGAATGTGACATGAACGTGACTTTAAATTAGCATTAAAATGAGGGATTTCCTCTTTAAAATAATAATGCTCTAATAGTAAAGGGCTAAAATTTAGTTTGTGTATTTTTTAATCTCTTTGTAGGTCTTAACTTACCAAGAGTGTCAGCTTCACCTCAACAAAATCTGACGAAAGGTGAGTAAATTATAAATAATCTTTCTAAAGAGATTGATTTACAGCGGTTGGTAGGTTAATTTATGTATGAAAATTAGTATTTATATATTGGCAACATAAATAAAACAATATAAAGCATCTCATTTATTGACCAGACAGTAAGAATCTAAAAATACAGCTAATGCTTAATGGCTTCTAAAAAGAAGACAGTTCATCAAGTGCTGTAATGGTAGTCTGACACCGCTAAAGCAAACTTTTAGTAGATAGAATTATAGTTCAAAGTGATAATTTATAGTAATTTATTTTGCATTTATGAAACTTAAAGAAAACTTTGGGGTCTAGCTGGAAAACAATAGCGACCACAAAACAGATTAAATCATTGTTTTTGTTTTTCTTAGGGCAAAGTCTGAAATACTTATGAAAATATTTGAGCCATTTGCTACAACATATCAAGAGCTAGATTTTAACGTGTGAAAACGCCATTCGCAAGATATCTAATTTAACTTGCCTGTGTTTAATAAAAATAAAATAATGACGATAATTATCGACAAATCACAGTTCTATTGTGTATGAGTTGTTTCCGCATCAAGTAACAAATTGTTTCAAATAGGACCAGAATAATAAATCGAAGTCAGCATGAACGGAAAGTATAGTCTCTTATTCACATTTGTTCCGTGTGTACTGGCGACTCATCAGTAGGAGCCTGTTTTATGCCCTTTAACCACTATAAATTTTGGTGATGAATATTGGATAATTGGACGGAACAAGCTTCCATAAGATTGTCTATACCGGGAGTAGTGGAGCGAACTTCTAATCAAATTTTCGACATTGCGACTTCAAAGCCAACACACACAGTGTAAAATAGGTACCTAGTCTGTATAGGGTACCAACACATTGTTTGATAAGTTGGTATCTGATACAAACACTATGGTTGACGAATAGGTACATTTAATCATCGCTATGTTTGCTGAGTCGGTATATGTTACAAAAACAACGTATTTTATGATGTGCTTAATTGCACAAAAATTGAGAATTACAATTAAATGTGCAACATCTAATACATAATTGCATATAACCTCTCCGCCACAAAAGTATCTAACTGTTAAATATTTAATTAAATGATGCCGTGATTATCACGAAATGGGATTCCTGATATCCGTCAAGGCCAGAGTGTACGGATTTGTTAGGTTAACAGGTTTTCTGAAGTAATTGTAATTGCCAATTTTATTGAAATTTAGACTATTGTGAAATAAATTGTGTTGCTACCATTTACTAACTCGGCAATTATAGGTTTGGTACCACATAACTATATGGCAATCTAAGTTTTGATATCCTTTAAAGACTTCGAAACTAATAAAGCAAGCGCGTTATTTCCTCTAGCCATAATATTTATACTTCAGACTGACCTTTCACTAGATATTCGCGTGTCACATGTATGTGTGCATTTCCGTGGCTGTTAATTTCATCTAACTAAGTGAAACCAGAGTGTCTGAATAAGAATTTACCATTTGTATACGTTAACTATTCCTTTTATACACTCAATGCAAAATAACGTAACTACGATTTCCCTCACATATTCTGGGGGGCGGAACCAATAATTCAAAAACACTCGTCATAAAAAATGCCATGCGTGATAAAAGAAGAAGTCCCAATGACAAATGCAAGTGTTAAATTTAAATTCAAACTACTCAGGTTGAAATCAAGATAGACCTGTTAATAACAGTTATTGTCATACCACTAAGTTTGAGCATATCACGCTTGTGCATGTGTATGTGTATATATAACTAAAAAACTCAGTTAAAATATAATTGATACATATATACGTACATCTAAATGAAACTGCAGTCAATAGACAATAATTTACCCTATGCAAGTGTCAGGCAAATTATTACTTCTAAATAATGTATTATTAGAATAATCTCAATAGGTAGGGTGGGGGTGCAAGACAGAAAATTAGTGTTCAAATCATTAAGAGTTTTAAAATCAAACGAGTAGGTAGTAATGAAATTTAGAAAGACTATATTCCATATAATTGATTATTCATTACTTGAAAAATAAGGCCACTAATTAGTCAATTTTAATCTAGTCTTATCATTCATGGCGTGTTTTTATGACGAGTGTTACTGAATTATTGGTTTCCCCCCACCAAAAAGTGTGAGGGCAATCTCAGTTACGTCATTTTACATTGAGTGTATAAAACGAATAGTTAACGCATGCAAATTATAAATTCTTATTTAGCCACTGTAGTCTCAATTAGTCAGATGAAAATAACAGTTACGAAAATGCACACACACACACACATGTGATACGAGATTATCTAGTGAAAGGTAGTCTGATGTATAAATAATATGGCTAGAGGAAATAACTCGCTTGCTTCATTAGTTTGATTTGTTAAAGTTGTGAGGAATAGTTGACTGATGAAGGCTGTCGATAAGTTTAGCCGAAATATCTCAGAAAGAGAAATCTACTGGAAAGAAATTTTCATGAACATCTAGAAAATATATATAAGAAATGATCACAAAAATAAGCAATCGTTCGCAGCTGGTTTTGTAATGCCTGAATAATTGGTGATCAAAATATATAAATATGCATAAAATAAATCGAGAAACGAGTTAATGCTTCATGGCTACTATTGAATTTAAGTATTATGTGTTGCGAACCTAGTAACAAATTAATTTACTTGTGACCAGAAGGATAAACCAAAAACAGCATGAACGGAAAGTATAACCTCAAACACATTCGTTTCGTGCTTACTGGCGAATAATTAGTAAGATCCGGTATTACGCCATTTACCTACTATTTATTTGTGTGAGCAATATGGAATAATAGGACGGTACCTCACATTCCTCACCCAAATATAAAGTGGTTAAAGAGCGTAATACCGGCTACTACTGATGAGTCGCCAGTAAGCACGAAACAAATGTGCATGAGATTATACTTTTCGTTCATGCTCTCTTTGGTTTATCATTCTGGTCACAAGTGAACTAATTTGTTACTAGGTTCGAAACACCTAATACATACATTCATATACATTCGTTCTCCGCAACAAACAGTGTTTTACTATGTAAATTGCCTGAGAAAATTACGAAAATACACTAACGAGAGTTGGAAAAAAGGAAAAAATGTTCCAAATAGTTACATTTAAATGAAACTTTCCTTGCCACATAAAAAATAAGAAATGAAAATTGAAAATAAAAATAAATTTATTTAAACATAGACCTATTTTCTTGGAAAAGCAACTTTAATAAAATTCATAATTCTCTTCCAATATTTAAAGCTTAATCAGAAAACATCAGTTATCAGAACTTTTCCTTTTTTCCAAACATCTGCAAATGAACCCATATACATTTGTTTACCAATATATTAAAAGGACCATCAAGCATAAAATGTAAATGGTGAGTGACTGGGAAATAGGGGAAAGACGATTCCATTGCGTGTTTAACATGCAGTTAGGGTTCAATGCTCGAACCTACTTTTTCTGGCTGCATAATTCAGACAGATTTCTGTTTATCAACTCTGTAATATTTGTTGGTAGTCAATTTCTGATTTGCATTTTGAAATTATATTAAAGTCTACATGTAAAGAACGTTCGAAAGAGATTTCAATGATTTGTTATGCAACTCAAACGTAGATACACAATTTGATTTGCATCGCATTTAAGTTGCCGATTTCTTCTATTAGTGGCAATAATCTTCTGTCTGATGGGCCTACATAATCTGATTGACAACTTGCGCATGTTCATTCATAAAAATAACTTTTGTCGACATTAACAACTGTTTACGGTAGAGCCAAATTTGTTACTTTAATAAAAAGCTGCATGGAATGAGCCTAATGGTGGTACTTCAAGTTTATTCTGCGCAATGCGGGAAACAGTTGTTTTTTAATATAAATTACAAGAAAATTGCATAAATTTCTGTGTTGCAATACGTCTGCTCCTTACGAACATTTGGTAAATATAAATAATGTAATCGCTAAAAAATTTTGAATAACACGGCGAATACACGCCCGCGTTTACGCAACGTGTCACTGAATCCTTGAGCATGTTCTCCACGTGTGGCCTTCAAGATAATTATTAAATGCAAAAGCATTAATTAATTAACTACGCAAGAAGTTCTGCGTATGATAGAATTACAGTTGAATATATGCAAGCAGGAAAAGCAAATTAGTGATCGATCCGATATTTTACCTTCTCTACGTCTTTCCACAAGTTTGTTGATTTGTAGATTTTTGAGGAGAAAATGTAAAAGAAACGTTTCTTGCATCTAAAGTTATTTTTACTTATCTTTACACACAGAAAGGGTAGAATAACTTTATTACAAAGCTGGTATAAAAAGCAAAATTAAAAAAATTCCGTTTTTATTTTCAACAAAACTTAATCTATCTATTATATCTGTTATATTCTATTAATAATTTTGGAAATAAAATGTGGTTAAGTTGGTATAAATACATTCTTTATAATTCAACAAATAGGCAGCAGGAAACATATGCACACGAAATTCGCTAGTTTTATTTCAAATCATGTACAAACTTCATTTGGTTATTTAGCTGAGGATGAAATATCTTACAAGAAACAGCTCCCACTGTGCCTAATTCTTCTGCGTACTTCGCCTTAAATGAAACACGGAAATCTGCCTGATTTCTGTAGGAATTTTGTAAAAACATATCTTCAATTTGCAGGTGTTGCGAACCTAGTAACAAATTAGTTTAGTTGAAACCAGAAGGATAAACTTAAAGACAGAATGAACGGGAAGTATAATCTCATGCACATTCGTTTCGTGCTTAATGGCGACTCAGCAGTAGGAGCCAGTATTACACCCTTTAATCACTATATATTTGGCTGAGGAATGTCAGATAATAGGTTCGCAACACATAATACATACTTGCATCTATATTAGTTTTTCGAAACAAACAGTATTTAACTGTTATATATTGAATTGAATGATGTCCTCCTTATCACGAAATGTGATAACTGATATCGATCAAGGCCAGAATGTATGGATTTACTGGAGTAACAGGTGTTTAGAAATAGTTGTATTTCTCAATTTCGGTGAACTATTGCCTACATTGATATCCATCATGTTGGTACCATGTACCGACTCGCAAACCATAGTATTAGTAATATATACATTTTCGGTACTAAAATGTTTGTATCGGTTACTAACACAATAGCCATAGTGTTAGTATCATTTACAGACTCGGTATATATATTATATTGAGTGAGTTAGCGTTGAAGTCGCAGGTTTACACATTCGTCTAGGAGATTGTACCGTCCAATTATCCCACATTCCTCACCCAAATATATAGTGGTTAAGGGCGTAATACTGGCTTCTACTGATGATTCGCCCGTAAGCACGAAAGGTATGTGAATGAGATTATACTTTCAGTTCATGGTGTCTTTGATTCATCCTTCTGGTCTCAACTGAACTAATTTGATATTAGGTTCGCAACATCTAATACATACCTGCATATATTAGTTCTCCACAACAAAAGATATATTACTGTTATATGTCCAATTTGTTTCGGAAAAGGTTATCGGTTCTCTACACTATTTACAATATAAAGTAACATATATTTTAGTCAAGTTTGGTTCGGACAAAATGAAAAATTGTTTTTTTAGCAGTCTTATTCAAACCTGATTTTTAATTTATTTCTCAATTCAAATTGGAAAGAAATAAAAGGTTGGCACTATACGCTTGTTTTATAAAGCTAAACTACAAAAATTATTTAAGGAAACGAATATTCAATTAAATTAAAAATTGTCGTTAGTTTGTCTATTTCGTCAATAGCCAGACTATGGGCTATCGATCTAAGGGTTGAAAACTAATTAGAATAAATATAAAATATAGAATTTATAAACAAACTGTGTAAATAAAATAGTGAATGTACGTCTGAAATCGCGCAAATATTGATTAATCGTCCGAATTTGTATTCTCCAAAAATTGTGCTTAATATTCTTACCAATTAGACTAACATAAACAAGTTTTCAATTGCAGAAGCGCTGCTGATATGCATAAATTAGGCACACAGAAACGTTTTTTAGGGCATTGAGTTTGAACTAGTAGAGATGGGCGATATAGTAATGACATGATTATCTATATTTATACGTTTTTCAATTTTTTGTGCCGTCTTTGAAAAACATGTAACTACCTGCACACGTGGAAAACCCAAGGGAAGTCGAAGAAAAAACGTTTGTGTCCAACAAAGTACTATAAGTTTTAATAATAATCGCATTTCAAACGAATCTATACATTTAAGTTGAACTGTTCATTAAGGATATTGATACGCTACACCACATCTCAGATAGCGGGGATGGAATTTCGCTGTAAAAAATCACTTTCAACATTCAACGGTGCGGCGCTGTGTTCGTGATTATCGGCTAATGTAGGATGTCAAAATTCATCGTAGTGCAGTCCAGATTTAGTTCGTCGCTTTCGTTTCTGCTTTGTCGAAATCATGCCCATTTGCGGCTAAATAAGTGTTAGAATCCACAATTCGATGGTTACAAGTACAGAATCTCTGTTTTCACCAAGTTGTTGTTAGATAATTACGTATTCATATTGGAGCTACCAATGTAGCATAAGCAGTTCTAAGTGCAGTAGCTGAAATGTGCGCCAATGAGTGCTCCGATTTATTTAAATTTTTAAAAAATAATCAATAAATCCTCTAACAACTGATATAGACAACCATAACAGCGTAAGCAACGTGTGTCTACGCTAGAGTGCATCGGGTTTCTACATTTGATAGACTGCACTTTGATTTTTTGACGACCCATAAGCACTCCAGATCTATATTAATCCTGTTATAAGATGACTCATTGTCATCAAGTGGTTGCTGACGTCCGTCTGTGTACGCCTGATGTATAAGGATAACATGGGTAATTGCAGCCATGCCTTTATCAATACTCATGATTTTAAATGCGTCAACAATAAGTACTATCTCATTGCGTTTCGTCTTTTTAATGCAGTACAATAGCTATTAATTTTGTTTAATATAATTGTTTTTTTTAAATAATCATCAAATTTTATATGAATATATAGGGAAGGTTGTAATTCCCATATATTGCTATCTGCTAATGAACAGATGGTGTAAAAAAATAGTGCAAGTGGTTGCGAATACGTAAAAATTCATGAATAGATACCAATGGTATGTACCACAAATTAATACTAAATCATGTATTCAACCACGATTTAATTTGTGAACTTAAACGGAAGTACTGAATGTAGAATAATTTATAAATTAATAAAGAAGTTATGTCAAATTAAAGTAGTAGAATAGACTCAGTCAAAGTAATGGAAACGGAAGAATAAAATCGGAACATTTTTCACTATAACGAGAAAGGATTAAAACGCAAACTAGTGATATTTTAAATTAAGTTAACGTTTGATTAAAACTGATTGTGTCATTCAGCATAAAAGTACCTGTCCGGTAAGGCATGTGCAAAATCTCGTATTCAAAAGAACAATAACATTCGTATAGCAATTAAATTATTCCAAATGCAACTGCAACAACTTTTGATTTTTTCTGTTGTCAAAAACCTATTCATTACTGGGATTAAAGAATTTAGTACTTCACCCAGATGACTAAATGAAATCTATATATATATTTTTTTAACTTAATATGTTTAAACGTTTTGAATCTTTTGCGATTGTATAAAAAACGAGTTTTCCGTGTCAGCCAAGAAACTAACTAGATCTGTTGTAAGCATTAAGCATATTTACTGTTCCTTGTTTGCATTTTCTCACATGAAGCGCTTATATGTCATTTATTATTTATGTTGAAGAACATGACAGGGAGTTCGTTATAAATTCATGATGCTTCTATGCATGGAAAATTCTTCATTTGTTTTGAATACGAGTTTTAACAGGATTCAAAATACACATTTAATTTTTGTGAAAGAAAACGATTATTTCATAAGAGAAATGTGTTAACCACATACAAAGTCCTGTGATTAAACAGACTGCAGCCTGATTTACGAATACAGTAAAAGCATGTTCGAGCATTAAGCCTCAAAATTTATAAAGGTGAATCATGTAATTTATTTGTTGTTCCGTTATATTAAACTGTTTTCATGTTTAAATTTTCTGTTTGTTTTACTCTTATATATATATATATATATATATATATATATATATATATATATATATATAAGCAGTGATAATGTATTTATTCTAGTGCAAGCCCTCTAATAAGAATCAGGACATTAATAAATAATAATATGTTTGCAATTCTTTATATTCATGAATAAAATAGATGTTATGCCTTAAAATTTATCCGAGGAAAAAACTTGTTTTTCTGTTTTCTAGTCTTTGCCTGTGATTAAAAATATCCTTTCTAACTAATTGGCAGCTTGTGCATGAACATCTATCAATTGATTCATGTTTGATGATTAAAAATAAAATTTAACTTAAATAAAACGTTTTTAGAATAAACATGCTTCTTAAGATAAGACATCATTAAGAAAATTTATTTTGTGTATATATTTCCAAATAAAATTTTTTTCATGCAATATTGAAATTAACAATATCTGCAATTTGCACTTTCATAATTAAAGCCCAAATCTAAGGCAGCTATTAAAATTGTCTATCGAATGAGAGAAATGTCAGTTCAAATAATAGGGTTTGTAAACTTTACGGATGTAAAACACAGGATATCGTTAGGGCTTGAAAATGCAGTTTGTAATATATCGCTAACAATTAGGATAATAATAAGTAATAATCTTTTATGTAAACCGACAGTCACCTCCTAAATATGTGGAGAAAAATAAACAACCGCAATATGTAAACATGTATAAGTTCTTTTTATCAACTTATGTAGCACTTACGGACAAATGTTAAAAGACTTGAGTAAAATAATATTACAAATTAAACGCAAGTATAAAATTGAATTATGAATTCAAGGTTGCTATTGCTTAACATATATTTTGCATATCCAGATGTTACTTCTACGATAATAATCAAAATTGAAGATCAAACATGAGTTAGAAACTTATTAATCTTTATGGATATATAAAAACTCCAACCAGATTTGGATGAACGGAACAAGTAAATCCAGGAAATTTGCCTTATTTGGAAGTGATGCATTTCAATAATTGAAATTTCATATATTGTACCTATATCAAGTTTAGTCAGTGTTAGGCCACAGAATGATTATATTTAATTTCTTAACGAAACATGGAATAATAAATTAATATATTATAAGTATTTATAGTTGTTGCTGCTCGGATTGACGTAGCACTTAATGTCCTGTTTCAATTATTGCTAAACTTTAGATTGATTGTTTAAATCAAGTTTACGATCTTGAATTAAACACCAATACAACATAATTTAATCAGTCTTCAAAGAACAAAGCATTGGTTAAACGACATTGGTTGCGCGGGTGGTGATAACAATTATTATAATCAAGGTTGTGGTCTTGATATAAACACCTGACCCATTAATTACTTACATATTTTAGTATAGATTAAAAATTAAATATTGTAGAAGAGGCAATTCATCCAGTAGACCGGTTTCGTCCTTATTGGGAACTCATCATGTACTGGCCAGAATTTGCCGCGGACAGCATAGATTGATTGTATTTGATGTAATGAATAATAACATCGTTTCAGTAATCATGTTTTCAATGAGAAATATGATCGTAAGGAATTGTTTAAAATAGTCTGCTTTAACAAAGAAGGTTTTGGGATATTTATGATAAAAGATGAGAATTATTTTCTTTAACTATTTGAAAATGTGGTCCATTTATCCTGTAATGTTTCAGATAAAGCGCGGCGCGATGTTACTAAGAAGTCAACAGGTTAAGAAATAATATTGTTGGCTATTTATAAGGCCTTAGAGATATTCACATGCAATTTCCCTGAGTGCTTTATTAATAAAAGAGAAGCGGAAGTCCGGAAGTCCTCCTAGACACTATCTCTGTGTAACAGAATGACGTAGCACATAATGTCCTGTTTAAACTAATGCTAAAATTTAAATTGATACTTACAATCAAGTTTGCGTATTTCAAATTAACACCAAACCAATTTAATTTAACCAGACGTGAGACAACTTAGCATAGATTGATTTTATTTCATATAATGAATAATTAGCATTATTTTTCTGAACACATTTGTCTATGAGAAATATTAGCTTTAAGAATTTTTTAACACAGTATTTATAAATAAAGACGGTTTTGGAATATTTATGATAACCAGTGAGAATTACTTTCTTGAAGTATTGTAAAACATGGTCCATTTATCCAGTAACGTTTCTGTTAATGTGCCGCACGTCGTTACTAAGAAGTCAAATGTAAATCAATGTTGTAGTTGGGCTTTGATAAGTCCTGGGAGAAATTCACATGCAAATTCCCTGAGAGTTTTAGTACTAGAGACAATTTCATTGTGTGTCCTGTTCGAGGGTTTATGATCCCTTGGTTAGATTCACGTGAATCCATAGAGTTAACGAATTCGGATGTGTCAATTGCTGTTCGAAGGCCTTGAATATAATGATGATCGGCAGTTACAGCAAGATGGCTGACACACTTACAAATCCGATCAATAAATTAGTTGTTCACGTTTTTTCTTGATGCTCAGCCACACGAAAATTGGCGAGACTGACGTCGAGCTGATTTGTGACACAGCGTAGGCAAACGCAAGTAAGGCCGCAGGCGTAGAAAGTCAGTGCAGCAGAAAGTCGACAGCTATTGCCGGTAGTGAACAGGTCAGATTTTGTTGAGTGGTAATTGCTTCACACCTTTATAAATCTGAAGTCGTAAGTAATTGGTTGGCGAACTGCATGCTCTCATTGGTCCAGCATGTTACATTTAAATTTATTTACATGATGTCGGCGAAATAATTTAAACCGTTTCAACGAAGACACTGTTTTTATATACCTTCTAAAAGCTCAATAAATAATTATAACTTAACCGCGAACTGCCTTCAATTAGGAAAAACCGAGTAAATGAGGCATTGAATAACATTTTATTACACTTAGCGACAATGTCTTTTCGGTAGTTTTTTTTCTAATGCGCAAAAAACACGTATTAAATTTCATGATTTAAAAATAGTAGCACTTTTGCTCGAACCCTTTTAATGGAGAAATTAAAAAGAAGAATAGTGCGCACATCTCCGTAAACAAAGTATATGTATAAACAAAATATGCTCAACGATGAAGAAACGTAATTAAGCAAAGTTTTGAAAAAGGCTTCGGAAAGAGCCCGGGAAAACTAGTGCTTAAAGAAATTGGTTTTCTTTACACGATATTGGGCATTGTTGATTGATCTTAATCATATTCAAATCTTGAAATTTATCTATGCAACCGGGCCCAAATTAAAGTTTAAATTCAAAATGTTGGCTTGTCGCAAATTTCACAGGAAAAATACGTAGAGTCGTAGATGTACGTGCATGCTAGAAGGCAATAAATTCGGTATATAAAGTGCAGTAAAACTATACAGCAGTTAGGTTGATTACAAATTAATGGTCTGAGATATCTTTTGGCATGCCGAAGAACTACTTCATAAATTCACTGAATAACATCCAAAGTTGGATTTGTTATAGCTAATAAAGTCGACAATACTCTTATTTTCTTAATATGTTGCTCTACCTTAGAACCAATGACACACTGCACAGATCAGTTTTCTATGCTGTAACATAAAGAGCGCAATATTCAAATTTAAACTGCTGTCGGCCAGTGAAATCGAAAAAAAGGATTATTTAAGATGCTTGGTGATAGGGCATTACATATTTGTACACCAGACTGTTTGTCGATTGAGTTAGATTTTCTACGTCACTCTTTTATTATTACTAGTTACGCACGAAAATTTAGAATAAGTATACACTAAGTGATATAATAAAAGCCGCTGTGAATATTTGTATCGTTTGTCAGAAACTAATGTATATTCACTAGGAATAAAAATGTGAATATACAATGCGGCAAATAATAAGTAATTATTATAATCAAGGTTGCGGTCTTGATATAAACACCTGACCCATTAATTACTTACATATGTCAGTATAAACCAAGAATTTTATAGTGTAGAAAAGGCAATTCATCCAGTAGACCGGTTTCGTCCTTATTGGAAACTCATCAAGTACTGGCCAGAATTTGCCCAATAAGGACGAAACCGGTCTACTGGATGAATTGCCTTTTCTACACTATACAATTCTTAGTTTATACTGACATATGTAAGTACTTAATGGGTCAGGTGTTTATGTCAAGACCGCAACCTTGATTATAATAATTGTTATCACCACCCGCGCAACCAATGTTCGTTTAATTAAATAATAAGTAAGTTGTGTTTCACATTGACGTTTACACATTTTGCAGCTGAATTAATTCTGATAACGTCCATCAACGTATATACTCTACCTAACGTGAAAGACAATACTTCACTGACATCTACATTTAACGTCGTCTATAATTGAAATTATTTTTGTGGACAATCGTATGTAAGCTGCTGCAGTAGCAGATTGGTTTCAAACCAAGGTTGTCTGTGCCCAAATTAGATTGGCGTTGCACATACGTCTAGAACTTTTAATGATTAGTCTTCAAATAATTGTAACTTGCCAAGAAGCTCTCTTTAATTTTGACTAAGGCTATGTGTATTACTATGTTTTCCGTTTTGGAAGCGATTTGAATAACTCGACATTTTCAGAACTGTACAACCAAACCCCATTTGATCGTGCACTGGCATTAATATGAGCCCATCAAATGTCCATAATTATGCTTTATCTCCTTATTTGACTAATTTTGGATTGACAAATATACGCATGGTGCACATTTGTATGGAGATAATTTTTCAATTTAGCCAAAATTAATATATTAAATCAATCTTCTAATTTAAAAATTGATATGATGGTAGGAAAGCGCTTCTGTGCAATTTACATTTAATAAAAATACATGCTGAGGTATGGGTGTTTTTTGTGTTCGAGAAATAGGACAAATGCTCTGCCAGGTTAGGCGCTTGGAACGATAATTCGGAAGGAAGGATGCAGGACGAGTTAGCAATAGGATGATGGTGGGAAAATTGGTCGTTCAACTAATGTAGCAGACTACCATAAGTTTCTTTTTAAATTTTCAGTTATTTCGCTCAATTCTAAATATATAAATATGCTTAATTGTAGATCTTTGACCATAAAATGGGAAGGTTGTCGTTGTTGTATCGAGAAAATTGTAATTTTGATTACGCGCATTGTGAATGTTGTATGAAAACAAACATTTTACAGAATATTTAACTAATGATAAAAATGTGTTTAATGTGTTTGTTTGTTCAGGTCAGTTCGCCGGGATTATTGTCGGGCTGCTCATTGTGACATCGATTTGCACTGTTTTGCTGTTATCAACACAAATGAGACAGATTCAACCTGACCAAATCAACCTCCTGTCATAAGATTCTGGGAAAACAGTCAATTTTCAATCTCTTCCGAATGAATACTTAATGATTTTCTTAATTTTATAAATAAATGTTTATGCAAGGGCATTTATTCTCTTATGAGAACTCGTCATTTTTTGCATTTAAATCGTGCAATTTGGGTACATTATAAAATGCTTAAGAACTATTCGACTTAATCAAAATAAATGTTACCTTGTTTTTTTAAGAATACAAATATTTGACCATCATTATAATCGTCATGATTATTATTATCTTCACCATCATCGTCCTCATCATCATCATCCTCATCGGAAATATCTTCATCATAACCACCAAAAACACCAACAACATCATCATAATCATCATCATATTCAACATCGTCATCCTCATCAGATTCATCATCATCAAATCAACACAAGCAGTATCATAATCATTGTCATCATAATCAGTTTCATTATCACAATCATCATAATCATCATGATCATCATTATCATCGTCATCACCATCTTCATCATAATCGTCAGCATTCTGCAGTATCATATTCATCATCGCATTCATCCTAATCACAATCATTAACATCATTTTCATTTTAATTTTTATTATCGTCGAAAATAAAACCAACATAATGATGATTTTAAAATTAAATAATGATGATTTACTGATGCAGAAAGTTTGAAAAAAATACTTAGCTGCCGTAACGAAATAACACTTCTTCAGTCCAAACTCTCATCATTATCCTGTTCGGTAAAAAATATTCGAGCAACGCATATGCACTAATAATTTAGACCAAAATTTTTTGTATAGGCAAAATCTATCAAACCCATGGTTAGGCTCAGGCTTCATTAATATGGCATATATTCTTCAAGCCAAGTATTTTTCGATAAATCATGTTCCAATCCATTAAGCTGAGCGTGGTTGAATAAAAGAAATTCAATATAATATGAATTTTCTATTCTCGATTAATAAAGTAACCACGCCATCTTAAGGAGCAGATATTCAATAATTCATCAGTTTTAATATTAGCCCATGACTTATTGTACTAATACAATTCTAAGTGTTAATTATCCCACGAATTTCAGTCTGCTGTCATGCACCCCTAAAGCGTTGCATACGTTTTTTTCATTTATGCAAACTAAAGTTTTTGCAGTCTTGGCTTTAAGATGAATGTATAGTGACGATTATTTAGTATGCAGATGAATTCTATTTCAAATGGGTGTATTGCTGCATTTCACTATTCTTTTGAATTATGTGGTTACCAAAGTAAATCATTATCAACGTTCACATTATAATGGTGGCCACAAAATAAAGGCAATTAATCAATTTTCGAAGAAACGTAAACATTTTCAGTAATATACATTGCCTAAGCAAATAAAAATCATAAAAATGTCTTGCATCACAAAATCGATGTTGTTTATTTCGTATTTAACCTTATTAAAGCATTTCTTTATGTCAAGTTTGCATACTTCATACATTGAACTGTAATCACCAACCACACAAGAAATGATTGATTAATAGTATAAATTAATGGAAAACGCATTTACTAGTATACGTTGTGTACGATAGAACAAGAGATATACGAGCTAACTAAATGAATTATCCATTTTTTAAAGAAGTTATAAATAAAATAAAATTAGTTTGAAAATAACAGTCTTGAAGAACACGATTTTGTTTTTATTTTCATCATCTCAGTTGCACTTGGTTCTGAAGTTAAATCTTCAGCTGCAAACAAATTGACCGGAAATAATTGCAAAGCTGAGAGGCGAAAAAAAATTTTTAATGATGTTTGCGAAATTTATATAACAAATAATTCAATTTTATGTGAGAAGTAGCAAAACAGATCAAACTTATCGTAAGCTGAGCGATATCATATTGTATATGAGAGCCTACATATTACTCTTAATGCCTTTGTAATATCCTGCTGGAACTAATTTAAATTACTTGTTACTAGTGTCTAAAATATAAATATAAATGTATCAGTTCCGAGAAAAATAGTTTCATAATCGCATTTTTTTCCTGTGAATGATGTCGTGATCAACTGGAATTATGACGGCTGATATCGATCGAGGCAGAGTATAAATCTTTGTTTGAGTAGCAGGTATTCAGAAATAAGTTATAGAATAAACATTAGTGAAATTAAACCCGTCCGTGATACCAGTAATTAGCATAGTTTTGAAGTATTTTTTATAATGTATATGGTGATTTGGTTTTGAATTCGCACTGCCGTAGACATTTTATGTATTCACTTTCGTCGATGTTGCAAACATGATATAAACACACGACTCATTTTGTACATAAATTTGTCGGTAAAAACTTAATTTTGTGTAGAGTAGAAAAGGAAATTCATTCAGTAGACCAGTTTCGTCCTTATAAGGAACTCATCATGTACTTTTCAGAATTTTCCCAGGAAACGGCTCGAACCTGGGCACGTCGGCTAAGTAAACTGTTGTTGTAAACACTGAGGCACCCTGCCGGACACTACAGAAAATTTTCATTTTTACAAACTTGACTAACCGTTCCCTTGGGTGGAGCCTATATGGCATTCCTTTAGAAATGAAGTTCCAATTAAAAATCTCAAACCTAACATTATATAACAGATACCACGTGACATGAAGAAGTATTATTGTAATGAATATTTATATAATTATACCAACATTGATTAGTTTCGAAATTATTAAGAACCCATCACTTATAGTCTAGAATTTGCGGTGGACAGGTCTCTAAATCTGGTTTTCTAACCACTTATCGACACAGTCGCAGATTACACACAATTTCAAATAATTTACTAGCTAATGTTTCGTAGACTTTCCTGCAGGTGGAGACTATATGGCATTTCTTTAGATCTGAAGTTCCAACCAAACATCCCCAATCTGTCATTTTAGAGCAGACACCACGTTACATAGGGAAGTGGTATTATATAATTAAGAGAAGAAGACGTGCCCAGCCCGCAGCAATTTCTGAGCAATACGTGATGAGCTCACAGTAATACGGATCCAAACCACTGTTTGAATTTAACAATAATTGATTGCGCGGGAGGTGGTAAAAATTTTTTAAAACAAGTTTGCGAGCTTGAAGTAAACACCGATCCCATTGTATTTAACCAGTCGTCGAACAACATAACAAAACTACCGCCAGCCGCCATGCACTGACGCATTTCGACCTTCCATTTTTTCAGGACTTTATACTCAATGTTAATGTTAACTATGACAAATAATTCGACATCTTTTTAACTTATTATTTCCTAGTAGCACATTATACACACTCAATTGCAAGTAACCGTTTATAATGTATTTCGAGCAATGATAAATTAAATTTACCTTTCATTGGTTATTCAATTTATGTCTTAGCTCATGGGTAGATATTCCGCATACATTTCCTTGAGCTTTAAACTTTTCTGGTGTACACTTCAATGCCTTTGTTTAACTACACATGTAAATTAAAATTTGAAGAAATTTTTAAACAATTGTTTATTTAGTGACGTATGTCGGAATTTTACGTCGCCAGAGCTTAAGCATTACATTATATTTCAAGCAGATATTGCACCTAAATACTGAAAAATCTCCTGCCCTTCTTTATTGTCTATCTATCGATTCTTCTATTTTAACGAAGAATATATGCATGAAGACATATTTATAATTATATATATGTTACACTTACTCAAAAATTTATGATATCAGGACCTAATGAAACTTTAAACTAATGTTGCATGCCATATTGTTTAAGACTGCTTCATATTAGCTATATTGTGATACGAAACAGATTATCGTTTCTACCGCATGACAAAGTGCGATTTTTAATTTCAGCGTATAACTCAGTATTTAACCATTTGAATAAACACTCGAATGAGTTTATTTAATGGTTGGCTTTACAAGGCATCCTAGCCTGCAAAAGTTTCAACAAATTCTACGTTGGTAAAGGAGGGTGGGTAATGAAGACGGTATTTCATTACAGTCCAATCAGATATCTCGCTTTCACAAACACAGTGGTTATTGTTGCTGGCTATGCAGATCCTCTGGAGGGAGATGTATAGCTTTCTTCTAGAAAGCTATTTATCCTTATCACAATTGAATATACATCTGTCATATCATCAATTTATACAGACTGTTTTAAACATCAGAATCTGAATTTTAGCTAGAATTTATTTAAAAAATATATATTTCTAAAATTTCACAAGAAGTCTTCTAAACTGGGAGTCCCGATAGTTGGTAAAACAGCATATGGTTTCTTGGGCTATGTTGTTTCATTTGTGAAATCTCCCAGTGAGTAATATTACAATTCCTCATTGAGGAACTATCCTGAGTTTTCCTAAACACTCTGATAAAGAAAATTCGATATTATCATGGATTTGGTCATGTTTAAGTTAAAATTATGCAACTTGCTTGATCAATTTCTTAAAAATTGCCAAAACCTTAAGCAAAGTTTTGCAATTCGTAAGAAAAATTAAACATTTTTATTGGAATGCCAGCCTAAAAAGTTGCACTTAAAGAGTACACTGGTTCCATGTACAATGCAGATAAAGTAAAATCAGCATTAATACATACATTTATTACTGAAAAACCCGTTTATTTTGATCCGAACAATATTTATCGATATACGTAGGAAGATCGATCAAACGGTTAATTACCACAATAAAACATCGTAGCACCTATACGCCTTTTTTCAAATTAAACGAAGAATTTACGTCTGCATTTGCGTCAAATATAATTAAAACAAATTTGTAAGTCCATTTGACGCGGAATTAAGATAATTAATTAATGTTAAACTACAAACTATTTAGTTACATCTGAAATCCTGTGAATAAAAAAACTACGCCTGATTTACGCAAGCTGAAACAGCATGTTTGGGCATTGAGTATAAACTCCAGGTGTTGCACGCAAATGAATGGTCGTTCACCCGTTTCCTATCCCTTCCACTTGCATCTTCCGCTTGCTGCGCCTTTTAATATGTTTTGGCCTTTGTAGATACTAAAGAAAAAAAGGAAAAAACTGTTCTCATAAATGATGTTCTATTTCTTTGTGCACGGGTATGGTAAATCACATTTAGTTCTACACGAAATATGACGCTAAAATGCAGCAATCGATTAAATATAACAGGGAAAGAACATCATCGTCAATTTTTTAAGCAAGTAAGTTTTTCAGAAGATTTGCTGCACAGTTTACGCTTGTCAAACTTAAAAGTTAATAGTAGAATTCTGAAACAGTTTTCGCATTCCTCATTGGACAATAAAAAGGAGATGCTAACGGTATAATCTCTAGCAACTAGTCGAAATTCTGATATTCATCTCCCAGATAAAAGAAATACTGATATTGAGACAGCAGTTTAATTTCAACTTGAAGAAGCGGCAGCTAACAGAACCAAAATCCTGATTTAAGTTTACTTTATTTGATAAGTCTTCATAAAGCAACATTTAACTGCCTTTAACCATATCCGCAAAAATACTAACATAGAAGTAATACACACTGATAAAGGCTGAGTCATTGCTACAATTGACAAAACAGCTTATAAGCACAAAACAAATGTGCCAGAGATTATACTTTGCGTTTATGCTGTCTTTGCTTAATCCGGTTGGTCTTAATTTAACTAACTTATTACCAGGGTAGGAAGCACGTAATACACAATTGAATACATATATGTTCTCCGCCATAAACTGTATCTAACTTTTATATATTTAATTAAATGATATCATTTGATATTTTTCGGCGTGTAAGTGCTATATGCTGCAAGGCCGCTGTGCACTACCAGTCCGCAAAGACCCGATTGATCCCCCTTTCCAAGTACGTATTTGTTTTGTCTTCGACCAGGCTTCAACACCGTTCATAATAAGCACTGGAAATGATGTGTGTTCTGATCTTCTTTGACTGGCGATGTTTCGTGGCTTACTTTCCGTCTCCATTATCAGGCCACAATACAACGTGGTAACCTCGTTCCTAAACAGTTCTATTTATAATTTAGTTATTTTTTTTAAATTCACCCATGGTTTTTAAACAAAAATTTTCTCAGTAACTAAACTCAATACATGTATGTGAAGATGCATAGAGCACGTGAAAACCCTCCTGAACAACTAAATCTATATTAATATATATATATATATATATAAATATATATATATATATATATATATATATCTGCATATATACTGTAATTGACAAACAAATATGTACCTCAGTATAATTGAGCTATCTCAAATTACCGGTAAACATAATATAATATCGTGTGCAGACTGTTATAATGGAGATAGAAAGTAGCGAAAATGTTTGCTATAACTGCACAGTTACATTGTCACTGTAATCAAGGTTAAAATTAAAAACTGATAAAACAACAAATCTGTATGTCAAATACAGTTTTTTAGGCGGTGAAATATTATAAATGCAATTGCGTATGAGGTTTTGCTCACCTAGTAACAATTTAATTCAAATATGAACTAAAGGATAAACCAAAGACAGCAAGTTGCAAAGATTGAAAGATAGCGAATGCTAGAGCGATGTCTAGGTTAAGATTAAATACTGGAAGAAATGAAGAGATAGTATGACCAAACTAATGGTCCTCAAAATAAATAATAGTAAATAAGCTGCAAAATTAACCAATTCATATAAATAATTGCATACAAATACATGTCCTTAAAACTAAATAAACCATTATATATATATATATATATATATATATAATATCGTTACACACCTTATAATAATTTATCAAAAGCACCTATTTACACGAACAATTCATATACAATTGTGCCTCTTAAAAGATAAATATAAGTAACAGTATGCTTTATATATTTATTACATCTATATATATATATATATATATATATATATATATATATGTGTGTGTGTGTGATTGTATATATTCATGTATAAACGAAAAATTTTACGTTACTCTTTTAAAGACAATTGTCAATTGTTACCCAGTAGAATATTCCATAGGATAACCAATTTTTTTCCTATTTCATTTTTTTACACCTTATATAAATATAATTAAAATACATATAAATATGTTCAAAAACATATATATATATAAATATAAGCAACAGTGTGAGATTAATATATGTCAACATTCTATAAAATCACGATATATATAGTGAATTTATGAACTTATGTATTTCAAATATCCTTTGATATTTTGCAGGATACCAGCTCTTTATTTATTTAATAATATTAAACTATTTTTTATTTATTATTACAATATTTAAACCAACTTGAATAAATATATCACATTTATATTCCATACATATAAATCTAATTATCTATTTATTATACAATATTTGTACCACCTTACATAATAAATAACATTTTCCATATATATATATATATATATATATATATATATCATATTTGTTAATATATATACAGATTAATATGTGTATATATACCATATATGTTAATAAATATATATTTATATAGAATAAATATATACACGGATAAGCGAATCTCGCTACATATACGTATCTCACCACATTTTAAGTTCAGCCTTAAAAACAATTTCTTGCTGTTAATCGTGTATATTTTCTATAAGAAAAATTATTATTCATTTATTTCGTTATTCACACCTTATATAAATATATCAAATGCATATAAATATGTTTGAAAACATATATATATATAAATGAAATCAACTGTGTGAGATTAATAAATGTCAACCTTATATAACCTCCGATATATATAATAAATTTATTAGCGTATGTATTCGCATGTCATATCTCATATCCATTGATAAATCTGTATACCATCTTCTGAATCATGTATTTCAAAAAATGATTAGGATATAGGAATTGATATCGGCCTAGGTCATTCTCAATCAGTTTTCTCTTAACGAGGTTTCTTACTTAGGTTCGCAATTAATTCAGGTTCATCTGCCTCCCGTTTTTTGACCCAAGAAAATGCTTCATTAAATATTGCGCCTAATGCTTTTTCTTGTGATGTTAAATTCATTACATCATTCCCTGATTTCATTTCAATCAAGTCTCTAATTAACCTTAGTTAATCTGTTGCGCTTGCATAACGCGATGTGTTTGCATCCATCCTAGACTATTTCATGACCAGTTTTCTATGAATACCTAGCTATATCAGATCTATAAATGTGTCCATATTTGCAGGAAATTTTGTGTTCCCATCTGCGAACCTTTATCAGGCTCATAGTTTCGCCTATATTCCGAAGCTTGCAATCTTTGCAAGGCATCACATATACTCCTGAGGTATCGAGGGATTCTATTTTTTTCTGGTTAGGTAGTTTATTGCATATAGTAAGCGATTGCCTTAAAACTGCTTTGATATGATATTTAGCTTTTTTAACTGATTTTCGGATTGCGTACTGAAATGTTTGAATCCATTGTCATCATGATTTTCCAGATATTTCGACTTCTGGGTACGGAAGTCTTTTTCAATGGCAAACAATCACCCACTAAGTTGACAATCAGTATGTCAAGTGGATATATTAGCTTAAACTGCCTCATTTATACTTGTTGTTAGATATCTTTAACATAACGTTTATTTAAAAAAATGTTAGGAAAGTGTATGTTAAATTGGTTTGTGTATATGTCTGCATGTATACACTCTTCGCAATGAGATTACAGTGATTTAATGACAACTACTGACAGCTCACTTGATAAGCGTACGTCATGGCCTGTGTTTATGTGTTCTCGTTTGTTTTGGATTGAGGAGTAATCAGTAAATACACGTGTACACTCATCCCAGTGTATTTAGCTGCTGTTATTCTAATTGTTATGCTCAATTTTGAATCAGGTAGTACCATAATTTCGCGCTTATCTATTTCAGTTTCCTTCTTTGCGTTGTTCATTATATTAAGATCAAATCTCTGCAACATCTCATGTAATACCAATCCCATTGTATTTAACCAGTCGTCGAACAACATAACAAAACTACCGCCAGCCGCAACGCACCGACGCGTTTCGACCTTCCTTGATCATCATCAGAGTACGACGGCAAACTGACTATCGAGGATCAAACCGCATTGAATATATATGGAAATCAAATTTAGATATGCGGCTCTCACCTCTAGCAGTCTCGCATACATTGAACTTGACTGGAAATGTCGGCTGCACAATTTCTATGCAGTCTCGAACATTAACTGTTTGCAGCTTTCGCCACATATACATATATAGGCAATACAATTTAACAATAATTGATTGCGCGGGTGGTGGTAACAATTCTTTAAATCAAGTTTGCGAGCTTGAAGTAAACACCAATCCCATTGTATTTAACCAGTCGTCGAACAACATAACAAAACTACCGCCAGCCGCAACGCACTGACGCGTTTCGACCTTCCATGATCATCATCAGAGTACGACGGCAAACTGACTATCGAGGATCAAACCGCATTGAATATATATGGAAATCAAATTTAGATATGCGGCTCTCACCTCTAGCAGTCTCGCATACATTGAACTTGACTGGAAATGTCGGCTGCACAATTTCTATGCAGTCTCGAACATTAACTGTTTGCAGCTTTCGCCACATATACATATATAGGCAATACAATTTAACAATAATTGATTGCGCGGGTGGTGGTAACAATTCTTTAAATCAAGTTTGCGAGCTTGAAGTAAACACCAATCCCATTGTATTTAACCAGTCGTCGAACAACATAACAAAACTACCGCCAGCCGCAACGCACTGACGCGTTTCGACCTTCCTTGATCATCATCAGAGTACGACGGCAAACTGACTATCGAGGATCAAACCGCATTGAATATATATGGAAATCAAATCAATCAATTATTATTGTATTGCCTATATATGTATATGTGGCGAAAGCTGCAAAGAGTTAATGTTCGTGATTGCATAGAAATTGTGCAGCCGACATTTCTAGTCAAGTTCAATTTATGCGAGACTGCTAGAGGTGAGAGCCGCATATCTAAATTTGATTTCCATATATATTCAATGCGGTTTGATCATTGATAGTCAGTTTGCCGTCGTACTCTGATGATGATCAAGGAAACAAAGATGTGATAGAACCGCATTTTCAGTTGAAAAAAGAAGAATTCAACCCGATCAAAGACAAAACAAAATCAGAAAGTGTGATGAATCAGATCTTTGTGTAACTGCCCGTGTACAACTATTACCCGCGTACGCAAAACGCGGCATTGAACCGATGATCAAGGAAGTTCGAAACGCGTCAGTGCGTTGCGGCTGGCGGTAGTTTTGTTATGTTGTTCGACGACTGGTTAAATACAATGGGAATGGTGTTTACTTCAAGCTCGCAAACTTGATTTAAAGAATTGTTACCACCACCCGCGCAAACAATTATTGTTAAATTGTATTGCCTATCTCATTTAATACTCCCTATATTATAATTGACGGACAGCCGTTTAGTTTTAATATTTTCTTTAATCCCATCATTTACTTATCTCTATTTTCCAAATCCACTATTCTAAGACTCCTTAATATCATGGATTTAAAAATACCTATTTTCATTTAATATGCGTGATTTGAGATTAAATTGAGAAGGAGTCCCGAATAACTCTCTTTCCTAAAA
>JAQBSW010007079.1:0-43584 GCA_029291075.1 Eudiplozoon nipponicum
CTGGTCAATTACACTTTTTAGGCTCGTTTTTTTCAGGTGATACATGTATACATCTGCCAATAAGGGTGCGATGCAGCTTCCCATAGCTACACCATTGATCTGGCGGTAGTATATATTTTCGAATGTAAATTGTACGTTTTTAGTACATGCTAATATGAGGTCTTTGATGTCATTGGTGTCTATAGGGAAGTCAAAAAACTCATTTTTGATGAGGTCACACAAGATCTCCGTTGTCTTATCCAGTGGTATGTTTGTAAATAAGGATGAGGCGTCAAACGAGGCCATTTTATTCTGTAGGATGTTCCTCCCCTTCAATTCATTTGCTATTTCGAAGGAGTTCTTGATAGTGTTTGCGTTCATGATGATCCGTATTGGTTCAAGTAGTTTGCAGAGAAACTTGGCTGGTTTATGTTGTGGAGCGTTGATCATTGACATAATGGGCCGCATCGAGAGAGCTCCTGAGGCTGTCACGGCTCTATGAGTTTTTGGTTGGCCGTACAATCTTGCGGTGTTTGTTCCGACGGGTTTTGCCTTTTGGAAGTCTTCTGTGTGTTTTGATCTTATCTAGAAGTCAGCCATCGATGTTAAAACCTGTTTTTCCATCTTTTTCAAAATTGCATTAATTCTTGATTCGATGTTTGTTGAATCATCTTTCTGTTTGATGTCATGCTTAAATTTAGTTTGATCATTTATTATATCGTTCATGGACTTCCTATAAGCGTCGGCTTCAAGTATAACAATTACTGATCCTTTGTCGGGTGTGGCAAGTCGTATGGATTTGTCTGATTGGAGTTTTCTGAGGTCGACTATGTGCTGTTTTGTGATGATTTGGCTGACTTTGAATTCCTTCTTGTATTGTTCTGGTGCGCTTACTGTCTCAGCTTTCAGTCCTTGTTCATTGAATGCATGTGTGGCGGTATCTTTCGTTAAGTCATTGTAGAAATTTTCCGTTCCAGCCTGAATGTCAATAATGTCACGTTCACTTAGGTTTTTCTTGACTACGCAGAATTTTGCACCTAAGGAGAGTAATTCTTTCTGGTGTTTTGACAAGATCAGTTTTAAATAATTGTGAATAAAATCGTCTGGGTTCGTAGGAAATTTGTCCAGATCCCTCGTAAGGTCCTTGGTTTCTTTGTCCGCTGTTATTTTCATCAGAGTTTCTATCTTCTTTGTGAAAGCGGTGTATTCGCTGTCGTTCAACAACCCAGTGATTGAATGATGCTCTCAGCATCTTGCAGTTTTGATTGGTTGTCCTCGATACCATTGAGCAATAAGCGACTTATAAATTTATTCGTCGGTTTTTGGTTATTTCTTCTGCACTGCTTGAGGAATCGTTTTGGCACAACATCTGATTCTAAACACGATTTGAAGAATTTAATTCTTTCTAGAAGTTTGGCACACGTACAGTTGGCTGCAATATAAGTGTTTAAATCCTTACGGGTAAAAGGCTGACTCCGCTCTTTGCTAATCTTTATGATGTCCATTCCTTTCTAATTAACCAGTATTCTTATAATTAGGAAAACTAAAATAACAAAGTGGATAAAGGCCATTTATTTCGTGAATACTAATCATCTCTTATACAATCATACATATTTATACATTTTAGGTTTTCAATTGATTATGCTAGTGGTAACAAATCTGACTCGTTTTTACTGCTGTTTCTTGTTTTGTCTAGTTGGTGAGTGTGTATGCGTTTGTGTTTGTGTGTATGCGTATTTGCATGTAAAGGTCATTCTTGCAGTATTGCAAAGTGATGTCTGAGATCTGGTCATTATTGTTTTGATGGCTTGAGAATTAACCATTTGTGCGCATTGTTCACTGTTACATGTAGGAGTGCTATTTTACCCATTGTAGTTGATCGTTTCACGTTGTTGGGCCAATTTATAATTTACACATGGTAACAGCGCCAGTGTGGATTGCAGTGTTAAATGCTCATATTGTTTGGAAATTTCTGTCATCGTATGCGCCTCTGTTATTTAACATCGATGGCTGACTTCTAGATAAGATCAAAACTCACAGAAGACATCCAAAAGGCGAAACCCGTCGGAACAAACACCGCAAGATTGTACGGCAAACCAAAAACTCATAGAGCTGTGACAGCCTCAGGAGCTCTCTCGATGCGGCCCATTGTGTCAATGATCAACGCTCCACAACATAAACCAGCCATGTTTCCCTGCACACTACTTGAACCAATACGGAGCATCATGAACGCAAACACTATCAAGGACTCCTTCGAAATAGCAAATGAATTGAAGGGGAAGAACATCCTACAGAATAAAATGGCCTCGTTTGACGTCTCATCCTTATTTACAAACATACCACTGGATAAGACAACGAAGATCTTGTGTGACCTCATCAAAAATGTGTTTTTTGATTTCCCTATAGACACCAATGACATAAAAGATCTCATATTAGCATGTACTAAAAACGTACAATTTACATTCGAATGGATATACTACCGCCAGATAAATGGTGTAGCTATGGGAAGCTGCATCGCACCCTTCTTGGCAGATGTATACATGTATCACCTGGAAAAAACGAGCCTAAAAGGTATAATTGACCAGTGCGCACTCTACAAAAGGTATGTAGATGATATCTTGTTGTTCATCTCAGAAGCAGCAGACCCTTCCGAAATCCTCAAACAAGCAAATGGAGTCGATCCAGACATCAAATTCACTCTTGAGGTAGAGAAAGACGACAGTTTTCCCTTCCTTGACATCAAACTCCCTCGAGAAGCAAACGGAGATTTGACACTGGCCATACATAGAAAATCCACTTTCACTGGAAAATACATTCACTACAGCTGTAGTGTGCCAAAATCTCTCACAAGAAACTTAGTAAACAACCTAGCAAACAGAATCAGGAAGATCTGCTCTGAACACAAGATTGAGGAAGAACTGGGCTACCTCAGGAAAAGTTTGCTAATGAACAACTACCCAGAGCGTTTCATTGATGTCAACATCAGACCACGGCAGATTCGTATTAGAGAGGATACCGGCAAGCAGGTTTTCCTAAACTTACCATTTAGAGGCGACGTACCAGCCTCAATAATTGCATGGCGGCTGAATAGAATAACTAAGGAGAACTTTCCCAGTGTTAAAGTTAATATGATATTTAGTACACAGAGAATCATGAGGTTGGATGCCAAAGATCAATTGCAAATTCTCTCCAAATCATTCATAGTCTACAAATTCTCATGTATGTGCAGTAGCACATATATCGGACGTACGAAGAAGCAATTGATAAGCAGAATCCAGCAACATTTTCCACAGAAATTGATTAACAAAGGCTTGGCACCGTCAGCAAAATCCGTTATTTCCGATCATATATTGGCAACGGGGCACCCAGTCAATTCGACCGATTTCACAATTCTACATGAAGCAAAATCAGAAAAATTATTATTTATTTATGAAACCCTTTATATGAAACAACAAGCACCTAACCTTAATATTCAAAAGTTTCATCAACATGATATTCTTATCGACTGGCCAAGAATAACAGAATTCAACAACATTCTACTAGTATCCAGTCAGAACAAACAGGCCCTCGACTAAAATCAACAAACATACAATCGGATTGGCAACAAACTGAAGTGGAAATAACAGAGGCGCATACGGTGACAGAAGTTTCCAAACAATATGAGCGTTTAACACTGCAATCCACACTAGCGCTGTTACCATGTGGAAATTATAAATTTGTGCAACAAGGTGAAACGATCAACTACACTGGGAAAAATAGCACTCGTACATGTAACAGTGAACAATGCACACAAACGGTTAATTCTCATGCATCAAAACAATAATGACCAGATCTCAGACATCACTTTGCAATACTGCGAGAATGACCTTTACATGCAAACACGCATACACAAAAACACAAACGCATACACACTTGCCAACTAGCCAAAACAAGAAACAGAAGTAAAAACGAGTCAGATTTGTTACCACTAGCATAATCAATTGAAAACCCAAAATGTATAGATATTTATGATTGTATAAGAGATGATTAGTATTCACGAAATAAATTGCCTTTATCCACTTTGTTATTAATATGTTCTTTCTTCCTAATTATATATATATATATATATATATATATATATCTATATATATATATATATATATATAGCACCGTCATCTAATCAGCCTGATTTAATTAATCGATGAACACAGTAAGAACGCCATTTGACTTTATTACACCATAAATTATTTATTGAAAATACAATATTTTTATAATCAAATAGCCTTTTGAGATTAAATCAAATCGCTCAATTAAACGCACTTTGCCAACCCATCAATTCAAGTCAAAATTTAAAGTTAGTATTAACGATAATTATCATTTAAACTAACGAAAAGAGACTGTTTTAGAAAAATGACCTTATTTGCTAAAATGATGTCTATTTTTAATCTACCATTACGAACATGGGTAAACATTGACAGATGTACTGAAAATAGTTTTGTGTACACACATAAATACAAATGACCCTAAAATGGTTGCGCTATAAATAAATAAATAAATTATATATATATATATATATATATATATATATATATATATATATATATATATATATATATAGGTAAGTAATTAATGGGTCAGATACTTATAACATGATAGCAACATTGATTATAGTAATTTTTATCACTGCCCGCGCGAGCAATGTTCCTTTAAATATACAAATTTTCATTTCTATAGCATTTCCCCATGCAGTGTGGTCTCCGTTCATTATTGATAGATTGGTGATAGTTATTTGAAACTTTGGGTCTGAATGGATTCCATATGAGCCCAACTTAAAACAACAAAAGACTTACCAAGTTACATTAGTTAGTATATAAATGAAAATTGTGTGTAGTTGTCGGAAGAGTGGCTTAGTAGTTACAGCACTATATTCTGAAGCCATTATGCCCAGGTTCGAGCAAATTCTGGACAGTACGTGATGAGATCCCAATAAGGATGAGGCCGGTGTTCTGGATGAATTTCCTTTTCTACACTATACGATTCTAATTTTATACTGACATATGTATGTAATTAATGGTTCAGATGTTTATATTTAGGTCGCATCCTTGATTATAATAATTTTTATCACCGCCCGCGCAAGCTATGTTCGTTTATTTATATAAATGTTCATTTCATAACCACTTCCCCACGCAGTGTGGTGATTCTTCAGTATTGACAGATTGGAGATGGTTATTTAGAATTTTGGTTCTAAATGGATGCCATGTGAGCTCTATGTAAAAGAACAGAAGGCTTACCAAATTTCATTAGTTAGTATATAACTCAAAATTTTGTGCTGTATTCGGAAGGATTGCTCAGCAATTGGAGCACCAGATTCTGAAGCAGTCGTTCCCCGGTTCAAGCCCTGTCCGCGGCAAATTCTGTCCAGTACGTGATGAGTTCCCAATAAGAACGACACCTGTCTACTGGATCAATTGCCTTTTCTACACTATACAATTCTTAGTTTATTCTGAACTATGAAAGTAATTAATGAACCAAGTGCTTATAACCTTGAGTATAGTAATTGTTATCTCTGCCCGCACAACTTATGTTCGTTACATTTTGACTAGCCATTCGCTTTGTTTGCTATTTTGTGTACAGATTCCTTTTTTCGTATACTGTCTTTCGTATCACTTTGTTCTTGCATTTCACTTTTTCCCTCAGTAACAGTAAAGTATATGCGGATTGCAATGTTGATCGCTCATATATTTGTGCAAATTAAGTCAATATTACGATAATAAAGAATACGTTTGCTTAGTCGTTATTAATACGTTTGTTGCCAATCTGATCCAATGTTTGTGGAGACTGGGCTAATGGGAATTAGAGCTTAACTGGATGCTACAAAATTATTGTTTAGCCGTGTGATTCTTGGCCATTCATGTAACATTTCATGTTGTTGAATCTTTTGAAAATTAAGCTGAATTCTTTTTTCCTTTTTATAAATATTCGGGTATATTTAAAATAGATTTTCGAACTTTGCCTTGTGTAGAATTGAGAAATTCTACAAATTTCCTGGATGCTCTATCTAAAATATACATGTGTAGATAGTTCGATTTCCTGACGGTGCCAGGAATTGTTTCTAATGAAAAAATTCCTGGAGCAGTTCATAGATGTAAATACAGGCCACATCCGTTTCATTCTACAGAGGATGTCGTCAAAAATCTTTTTCTAAACTTACCAATTAGAGGCGACTTACCAACCCCAATAACTGCACGACTGTTAAATCGAATCATTAGAGAGAATTTCTTTAGTGCAACCGTTAGCGACAGATTCAACATGGTGACTCATAAGGTTGGATGCCGAGGAGCAATTGCCGACTCGCACGAAACCCACCACTGTCTACAAATGGTTATGTGTATATGGTAGCATATATACCTGATGTACGAAAAGGTAAATAATCAACAGAATTCATCAATATTTAAAGCAGAAATTGATTTTATAAATCCTGGCGCCGTCAGGAAAATGAGCCAATTCAGAGAACATTTTTAAAACGGGCCATCCTACCAATTTGACGAATTTCTTATTTCTAAACAAAGAAAAATTCGGATAAAAATAGCATAAATATATGAATCTTTTCATATAAAACGATAAGCACCTGACCTAAACGCATAAAACATTCACCAAATTGATATTTTTCTTGACTGAGCGCAAATAATACAACCAAAACGCCTTAGCTACCTTAGACCAGCCGCAACAAACATAGGATCTGATTGACAATAAACTAAAGAAAAAATGGCTGTGCAAACAGCATCACCGCCATCGTTAATATTAAAAGATATTACTCGAAATCAGCACACAATGCACTGTTTCTAAGGGGCCAAAACGATACAAAAAACAGCATAGCATAAAAACATCCGTACAAAAATTATCCAATAAAGGGAATACCGGGTCTAAGCACAGTTTACCAGTACAAGAATATCCAGAACTCAAGCCTTACATTGTAATTCAATGAGAATGGCATCTACACGCACAAAGACAACCACAAAGACACATATTGCATAAGCACTAACATGTCAAACCACAATACACCACCACCAAGAAATAAATGTTACATTGGAAACCACCCTAATTGTCACATATCTATAATTAAACAAACATTAGTTGCACGGGCGGTGATAAAAATTAATTTAATCAAGGTTGCGATCGTGATATAAACACATGACCGGTTATGTATATACCTTTGCCAGTATAAAATAAGAATTGTATAGTGTAGAAAAGGCAGTTCATCTAGTAGACCGGTTTCGTCCTTACAGGGAACTCATCACGTACTGTCCAGAATTTGCTGCGGACAGGGCTCGAACCTACGCACGTCTGCTTCTGAAGATGGTGCTCTAACCACTGAGCCATCGCTGCACACTACACGCAACTTTCAGTTATATGCTAACTTAAATATTTTCGTTATCCTTTCCTTTAGGTTGGGCCGCAATAGCACCATTTTTAGAGTTTAAGTTCTAACTAACGATCCATAATCTGTTATTATTGTATAGACACCACGCTACCTGAGAAAGTAGTATTGGAATTATTATAATCAAGGTTGTGGTCTTGATATAAACACCTGACCCATTAATTACTTACATGTGTCAGTATAAACTAAGAATTGTATAGTGTAGAAAAGGCAATTCATCCAGTAGACCGGTTTCGTCCTTATTGGGATACTCATCAAGTACTGGCCAGAATTTGCCGCGGACAGGATACGAACCTGGGTACGTCTGCTTCGGAATCTGCTGCTCTAACCACTGAGCTATACTGCCGCAGGATAGCTCTACGTACACCAATTTTGTCTTTCTTGTACATGTAATACGGATTGATCCTCGTTAGACCGTTTATTATCATTCTTGGAAGAAGATACTGAAGGTTCGAAACACATCGGCACGTGTGACTGATGGAAACTTTGCAATGTGGTGCGATTGATTCGACACAGTTACATGGTGTTTATATAAAGCTTGCGACCTTCGCACAGTCAATCATTGCTTAGTTGTATTACTAATACACATGTGGCAAAAGTTTCACAAGGTCAATATTCACGGCCACATAATAATTTTGCAACAGACATTGTCAGTTTGCAATAAATTATGTGAGAGTTGTGGAGAAAAAAGCCGCATAACTTATTTCGCTTTCATTATACATAAATTGTGGTTTGATCCTCACTAGTCACTTTGCCGTCGTACTGTAATGATGATTGTGGAAGGTCGAAACGCGTCAGTACGTGTGACTGACAGTTGCTTTGCTATGTTGTCCGTTTGGTAAAATAAATGTGTTGGCGTTTAATTCAAACATATAGATTTAATTTAAACAAATATATAAATAAATAAATATTAAATTTGTCTTAATTTGATGTCCGTTAACTTTATGTAAATTATTTTAACCCTTCAAGTGCTATTAAGCGCTGCACATTGTCTAATTTTATGATTGCAATTTGTAGACATTGAAAATACTTATTTCGTCAATATTGTGTGATTAGTCGATTGTGAGAATACAAATAATTTTTTAATGTATCAGTTATGAATGCTGTCCGCGAAAATATTTTATTGCAAAATTTCGTTGATTCGTAAAGATTAGTCTTCTTTTAAATGACGTAACTAGTATAAATTAAATAAACCAGTATAAAATCAACTATCGAGGGGTAGCAACGGTCCTAATTAAAATCTTCTGATTCTATTAGCATAAAACGTAGCATGTTTGCTGTTGCTTCCTAAATAGAAAAAGATACACAGAATCAGAACATGTGCAGCTTGAAAATGCTTTGTGTTTTTTCATAAAGTCATTTTTTGTTCGTCTTGGCGGATGGAGGATTAAAAAATTCAGCGTAATTTACCATATATTCTGCTTCATTTTTGTACAAATAATTAAAAAGATTAGCAACATGTTGAATAAGTTCATCGTAGTGAAAGTATTTAAAGGTTTGTAAATATTTACAATGCGAGTGCGTTAATAGAATTGAAATTGGTTAGCAATAGATTCCAATAAAATCAACTTAGATACATACTAAATAAACTATAATGCTATTAGTTATGATATGGTAAATTTAAGCGGGAATTTCGGAGAATGCATATCACCTCATGACGGACTAGAATACCCAATGACAATTTTTACACTGTGTTTCAAGACAACTATATTATTGTCGTAGATGTTAATTGTATCCCGTGTGAAATTCATTGTTAAAACTTAAAGGCATACAAGTTAACACAGAGTGATAGAGTTTGGAAAAAATTTACGCCTTTGTGCGCCTGGTTTGAGCTAAGAGAATAAAACCCATCTGACTAATAGATTTTATAGGCCGAAAATTCCAGAATTAACGGGATTGTAAATGTGCCGGCAATTAACAAGAAAAATTCCTTAGCAACATCAATTTTGTCTTCCTGGTTGTTAAAAATGAAGTCGTTCTACTTTACTTCACCTTTTGAACATATAATCAAAATGAGGAACAAGGTGTTTTTCTAACAACTGGATACGCCGATCAATTAATTTGGCTGGGAATAACAATGAAGTCCGACCAGACGTCATTACATAAGTAAAATCCATTGAAGAATCTTGTGCATAATGTGCAAAATGGGTTTCTGATTTTTCCGCTAGATTTTGCCTACCCATTAAACATATCAGGTCAATTAGGACCATATGGATGCGCCAAAAATAAGATTGAAAACATGTTTAGTGGCATGTATGCATGGGTTTAGCGCCGCATCAGAAGTATATATGACTGCGTAATAATCAAACAATCTTGCTTTAAAATAAAAGTGTAAAAAGCTATAATGGGTTATTACTATGACAACATTTTACATTTCTACAAAAAACATTTAGTGTTTCCGACTTTCAAAACGATAGATCGTATGACGGATGGAATGCTGCCCATTTTCCTATGTGATCTAACGATGACAGTGGTCTTCATTGGAAGTCATTACATGTGACTTACGTTATTTTGGTTTTTTGGTACCACTAACTTCAATTTGTTTGGAGATTGTTGGGTTAAAACAGTAATGAAACAAAATATTGTATTTTACAAGAAGCGTTAAAATGTCATATTTTAAAGCTTTAATTTAATTATCAAAAAATCCGTGGATAAAATTGTGCACCTTATATATCTTACTGCTCATATTATTAAACAATTATTTTTATGTTGCTATAAATTTCATTCATTTAATTGCATTTTAAGGAAATGAAATATTTGTTTCTCTATATATATATATATATATATATATATATATATATATATATATATTGATAGGTTCCTAATAAGGACGAAAACGGTCTACTTAAAGAATTGCATTTTTTTAAACTTTTGTCATGATTAGTCTATAATGGCAAAAAGAAACGTATGTCTTCAGTGGCAGTAATATAGCAAAAGCGATTGATCATGCAGAACGGTTTTGTCCTTATTAGGCGCTCATTATATGCTTCCTAGACTAGCCGCAATTGAGATTAGACACTGCGATTACTCGCTCGACTGTCTTGCAACTAATCCACTGTACGCACTTGTCGAGCGCCAGGCGCAGTTACCCTTTATACAGCAGCTTTTGTTACCTCCGTCTTCCTTTAACATTGATAGAATTTGGCACCACTTTCGACCTATAGATCCAACTGACCACCACCGATCTCTCACTATTGACATTTACTATGAAACCTGTGGAAAGTATATGGAATTAAATTAATAGAACAAGATTTTGTATGCATTTTTTATTGATATAAACTAAACTTTGCATAAGACATCAAAGTCAATCATAAAATATTTGGTACCACGCTTAACTATCGGACGATTTCCGTAAACTGTACTAAGTCATCTCGGACATATTATTGTTTACGGGCGTCTAGCGTTTTTGTAATGTTAACTGGCAAATGGCGTTCAATAGTATTTTGCGGACAAAGACTGTTTTGTCTATGCTACAGTTGTTGAGCTACTGTTACCGTTCGTGGCTCATTACCAAGATAAATATTGTTCATAATATCTGTAGGCTTTTTTGGATTATGACCAAACGTGACCTACGCAACTGATGGCTTTACACTATCGCGATAGTTAGAGCGCATGCAAGGTAGTATTAATGCGAGTACGGCAAGCCAATCAGATTGTTAACGATGTATATATAACGCCGTCATTTACTCGCGATATACGCTTTCTGCGAGATCGTTCCATTTAAGATTGAGCGCTGTTGCTCTTCGTACATGGACTCCAAGCAATTGCAAGTTCCCTAAAAAGTACGAGTGATGAAGTCGGCACTTTCACCACTAACCACTGTATATGGTATGTCCAAATCTTGCCATCCAGTGTAGCAAGAATGCGTAAGTGATAATCACAGCATCTTATCTAGCTGACTCTGTTAATTTGAGACATCTCGTGAGATTTTTAATTATAGACATGCAGTATAAGAAGCCATGCACGTCAGGAATAAATTTATGTCAGCATAAAAAACTGAAATGACCGTTTGGCAACACAAAACATCCAAAAATCGGAATTTGTATGTCCAAAGAATGTGTTCAGTTGACATGGGCGACATGCTTTAACACGTTCGGTAAAATCGAATCTGACGGTCTGCCAGAAATTTTTTTTCTTTTATTGCCCACAACAGAATGACGTAAATAATGATATTCGTTAAATTACTTGTAAAGATACTTTGGTGGAAGCCAGATTTTTGTATTTAATTCACCTTCAATTTTGTGAGTGATGCCTCCTGCTTTGCCTAAACGGAAGGCTATGTCGCCATGATGTGCGTTCTCTGTTTGGGAGATGCATAGTCGGCATGTCCTGTCAAAGCAAACTTTTTTGCCTTATGTTGGACAATTTAATTGGTTTCAATGCGAGGTAAACAATCTGCCACCATTTTTGCTTTGACATGCATAGGTATTATTGTAAACTTAATTTCACTAAGGCGGATAGTTTGCTGTATTACTCTTTGCAGATAATTTTGAGAAACTTTTTTAAAGCCCCTAGAAGCGATGTATTATCAATCTTCATTTTAAAAAAAGATGACACGGGAGATATCATTCAATGTTGAAACAGGAATTTTGCAATGTATTTAGTTTTTTATTCTTTGCTAAATATTACTTCCCCTAGACTTTCCATATTATTGAAGAAAGTGCAATCGGCGCAATTCGCTCTCGAAATTTAGTTCTATTGTCGCAATTAGAGCTACGTCAGATGCGTCGGTCGATACTTTTAATGGTATATTCGGTTGGCTAGTATGTAGATTAGCTTGGTACGAATGAAAACTTTTTAAACATTCAACAAGTAGCTGATCTATGCATCGTAATGCAAACGCGAGTTGGACATCGGTGATTTCATCTCTTGGAGTTTCTATGTAAGCATAACTTGTGGTGGTGTTATCAGACAGATAAAGTACCAATCATAGTTACACATACTAAGTAAAATTGCGGATGTCTAGGTGTTCTGGATGTCAAGAACTTTTTGATGGCATCGACATTGTCTTTTAAGCTATTTAAAGCCTCCTGTTTGATCAAGTACCCCAGGCATTTCCTTTGTTTCGTGCCTATACGCCCTTTCCTATGCCTATCCCGAGACCAAACTGATGGATACGAGCGAGGGTTCCTTTGCCGTCTGTTATATGCTGTTCTCAACAATCACAGACTGCGATCACATATATATCATTATAATGAGTACGCGGACTTTTCCATAATAACTCATTCATAAATCTCTGACATGTCTTAGATGATTTGTACATCCAAATAACCCAAAAAGTGTAATGACAGTTGATTTCGCCATGCTCTCCTTGTCGAGTGGTATTTAATGTTATAATGAATTGAAGTCAAGCAATGTAAACCATTTACAATGAAGCTAATTTCATAAATACCTTAGTCATAATTTATCGGATATCGATTCAGAATTGAAACTTTGATGAGGGCTCGTTTATCATCACATAATCTCTAAGCAACATGTGTTTCTTGGCTTATATGTTTATCGGTGATGCTCATGAACTATAACCATGAGGAACAATAATGTTCCTCAGCACCTTGGCTGCCTGTAAAATTTGCTGGTCTAAGAGCCGAGGTGGGCCAATTTTTGTTGAATGATCCCACATAATCAATCGTGCAGTACTGATAGGATATGATATTTTAATTTTCGTAATTTTTGGAAATTTTCGACGATCTCATGTACTCGTGAATAAGCGTATTCGAAAAAGTCATTACTCTTGATTGAAACAAATTAGACAATTGAAACCAAAATCAAAGGTACGTACCTTTATATTCGTAACGGGTTCTAATAAGGTACTTTTGGTATTAACAATTATCTGACATTACTTCGTTAAAATATCTAGGCTTAATGTGCAATAGAGAATGCCCACGACGACGAACGTCCACGGGATTACACGACGCGTACCTAGTAATACGCTGAGATTCACCAAGCCTTGTGTTTTGATTGAATGGTCGTTTGCAGTTTTATACTTTACATCGGTGCTGCATACTCCTGGTAAATACGGTATTACTACTGATTTTGCGGCAATTCCATCAACCACAAAAGCGACCGCTAGCGTGGATCGCTCACAAATATTAACGACACGGTTTGATGAGTAAAAGAAGTAATACGCGCCAGGCTTACTTCTTCTGTACATTGATCTGAGCTTTGCTTTTGAGTAAACTGCCTGTGGGCCGTCGTGAAAATTCTCATCCGCTACCATCTTGCCACGAACGTAAGCAATGTTTAGCTCTGTGCACCATATAAAATAATTTAAACACTAATTTTTAGGGTTGATCGGAGGGGGACACCAATTTGATTGACTTTCTACAAGTAGAATTGTGTAAATTATTTTGCATACAATGTGATGAAGGACCAGCAAGCTGCGATGACTGACGGAGACGGTGCAGGCAATGCGATGGCAGTCCAGAGTCCATAATTTTAAGATTCGGGATATTTTCTAACGATTTGGCTATTACACTATCTAACACATTTTGTAAATTTTCAACTGCCATCTCCATTGCTCCACAATTATCTAATGACCTAGCTGGTAAATCTAACATATCATATTTTGAGAGCTGGCGAATTTTGACAACAACAAAAAAATATCAACAAATTTTAATTTTCTAAGTATTCAAACAAACTTGAAAAGCACAAAATTAGCGTTTAATTCATTGACAAATAAAACATTCAATAGTCATTATAGAATCGCTATAATATTAAATATGATCAACTGGAAATTATCTTTGAAAACCTTCAGTAATTTGCACATGATCACAAGATTAAATTTATTATAGGTGTCTAAACACTAAATATAATTTAAGTAGAAAGTTAGACACAGATTTAGATAAAAATTAAAATTACAAGTGCCCTTTTGTTCTGTTATTAACTAAATTAATTAATTGTTCATGAAAAAAATTAAAAATTTACCGTTTTAAAATTATGTTTATTTGAAATACTACATTTTGTTTAGGGTTATTTTCAAATACGTGAAGTACTGATGGCGCTAATTTTGTGGACCCTCTCTATTCAGTTTATTTTTTCAAGTGGCCCTCACAATAAAACATCCGTAATAAGTAACAAGATAAAGCATGCGTTCAAATCAGAACACTCAATTTCGTCAGGTCATATATCAATTACTTTAACAATTAAATAGATAAATCGCTTTAAGGCCCTCACCAAAGACAAAATTTGTTATTAATTAATAAACAAAGGATTTAAACAAACAAAAAAGACTTAGAAAAATGGCATAGTTAACGAAAATAAAGATTAGTCCTAATTTAGTATTATGAGCAAAAATAAACTTGACTGTTAAACAGGAAACGTGAGTCAGTACACGTAAAAATAAATGTGTCCCAAAAAATCATTTTGTAAAAATAGATATATTCTCCGACAAAATAAAAGTTATAGTTATTGAAAAATTTAAATCACCTTGGCTGATTGGATCAAATTTTATTAAAAGAAAATATTCGTTTGAATTTTAGAACAGTCTGTGTTTAAATCCTTTTGAGTAATTATAATATTGTATTGTGCGTAATTTCAGTTTTCTTTATTTTGTGCCTGACTTTCATAAGCTTCTTTGTTAACCTGAAGAAACCATCTTGATTTTCTTAGCATTTAAAAAATTTTTGCTTCTCGGAATTTATTACTGTTAAAATGAGGTTCCATATTAATTTGTGCATATTGGGTTCGTTCAGGACCAGGTAATTTAATTATTTTCTTCTTCTTATGAAATCTCTATCCAGGTCATATATTTTTGTGCAGTGTTGCGCAAGAAAATACACAGTCTTTCGCTTTTTACCGAATTAAATATAAATATATATTAGTGATTAACATTGGGGCGAATTTGAAGTATGAGGGTTCTGATAGCAGGTATTAATCTGATAGATGCGGAAAATAAGATAAATCCATTACACTCATATAGACTTACTAAGACTGATACCGACTTGGCATTTATGGGACTCTCATAACGAGGACCGTGCAGTATTTATGTATATTACTTTGGAATGCGAGGCTTCATAAAACACACAGTACCCTTTGCATGTGTAAAAAAACATTTATCAGATACAATAAACGCCTCTTCCACATTTTCCTCTCCAGTATCTACAAACGAAATTCTCTTTATATATAAATTGAAAGGCTAAACAAAATAGAAAAGTTTAAACATGGAGAGACTGTGAAATAAGGGAATAATCAATAAATTATATTGAGCTCGAATTGGAAGTGACGCACGCAATTGATTGGTGGTTCCCTTATTTTACACTATGTCAATGTTTAAATTTTTCCATTTTTTGTTTGGCCTTTCAGATTATTTATATAGAACTGTTCATTTGTAGATACTTCCGAAGAAAATCAGAAAGAAATGGTCCTTGACCTAACTAAGCTCAGCGTACCGTCTGTTTAAGCGAAATATACGTAGTTGTTTCTATGCAAAAGTTTTTATTGTTTGTTTCTTGTGGTTTGCTTTGTCCAATTGTACGTATCAAGTACGTTGATTTTCGATTCTTCGCTGAAAATTTATCGCTTGCCAATTCTTTTGCCAATTTGATTATGTCGTTGCCTATTTTATGCAAATAGTCCGTTTGGTAACAGATTCGGTTTCTTTTCTCATTGAACAGGCTTATCTTACTACATATTCGTGGTGATTCAAGCACAATATTTTGTTGAATAATTCCTTAAACATTTAGCAAGTTTTCTTGCTGTCTGCTGTAAAGATATTCATAAATGTTTTCGAACTTTTACTACCTTGATTTGTGACGAATGGAGAATTTAGGGGAGTTTGTTTGGAGCTCTGTTTAGATTATATGAACGATGATCAATTATTTAGCTGATGTTGCCATTACTCCTTAATTAAACTGTGAGGCCGCTGATCATTAAAACTATTAGTTAACTACTTCGTATTTCTTCCTATCTATTTGCCGCTTTTAAATTTAAAACAGTTCATATATATATATATATATATATATATATATATATAATAGCAACATCAGCTAAATATTTGATCATTGTTCATATAATCTAAACAGAGCTCCAAACAAACTCCACTAAATTCTCTATTCGTCACAAAGCGAGGCAGTAAAAGTTCGTAAACATTTATGAATCTCTTTACAACAAACAGCAAGAAAACTTGCTAAATGTTTAAGGAATTACTCAACATAACGTAATGGCTTAATGATTAAGTTACCAGATATCGGAGCACACTTGCCAAGGTTCGAGCCCTACTCGCAGCAAATTCTGAAAATTACGTGATGAGTTATCTTGAAGGACGAAACCGCACTAATAGATGAATTGCCTCTTCGATACTACAAAATTTTTAGTTTATACTGATAAATGTACAATGCCGTTGATAGTGGAGGCGGGTTAGTTGCATATCTGTGGTCTTATATCATGCCTCAAATTGTTTTCCTTCTAGTGGACGATTCTGGATCAACATCGGTTTTAATTTCTAGTCTACAGGCCCCCTACTCGCTCAATCCTTAATGACACTTTCGGAACTCAACTTTTATTCACATCTTTCACACAAAAAACTAACAGGTAGATTGATTTTGGTGACCTTAATCACTCTAACGCCAACTTAAGTAACTTAGTCATAAAATACCACCCGATACTGCGGCTTTTTGCTGAAAATTCACATCCCTAAATGTGGCAATAATCAACATAATAATATCATCTCAAGAATGAGGTGATCAACTTCCAGCGTCGAGTTATCTTCCCTAACTGTTAATTAGCTTACCTTAATCCTCTCACAACCCGTGCTTCATTCAAGATTGTTCAAGCAAACATCCATTTCATTAATTGGGATGTATTCAGGTTACTTCCTAATGCCGTAATTTGTGATGAAATAATCCCATCTGACAAAATATTTTCGTGATTTCCCTGGTCCATGAAGAATTATTTGTCTTCTAGAACCCGTCACGTACGGACTTCGAACAGGATAAGCACACATGGCTCGGAATTCAAGACTACCAATTCGTCAGAAGCAAGCAATTATTCACTACGACATATTGATGAACTTATACATCATTCGATAAACCAGCAGGCGCTTCTTTTAAAAAGCGTATTCGATCGGATCCAAGTTGGCATGGAAAATGGCAATTTTTCAGATGACTATCTGAGCTTCCTATCAAATTAATATTTCGCAACCTCTATTTTGACAGGGGTGATAAGTGATAATAATTCTGAGAATATGCATGAATTTCACCCCACACCGGCTATTGAGAACGTGAACTCCAAACATCAATCGGACCAGTATGTATTGCCTTTACCCTCTTTGAATGGACTTTCTCATTTTGCTTGTTGAAATTTTCACACGTACCTTCAAATTACCAATATATCTCAAGAATTGCTAAGGTCGAAGATCCTGTACATTCCGAAAAGTGGAACTTCGTTGACCTTGTATTTTAAGGGCTTTCGTCTCATTTTCATTATCACGGCATTTCCTAAAGCTCTGGATAGTATTCTCTATAAGGAAATATCTTATTTCATTAAATCGATTACCAGTCTTGACCTTTTAGATGATCAACATGGATTTATGTCTGGGCGTTTCTTTTGAACAATTTAGCTAGAGTCATAAGTCACTAATATTCATCCATTTATGAATTACACAGTGGCATTCTCCTATTTCTTGATATATCCAAAGCACTCTACACCATCTCTTTCACAGCAAATGAATCCGCCATATTTAGTAAAAGCATTTGCGGTCACGCCTTTAAGCTTATCCGTTAATATATCCGACACTAGTCAACATCTGTAGAAATAGAAAATGGTCACTTATGTTAAATTTATATTCGTTCTTGCATTCCACGTGGATAAATATTCGGCTCTTTAATTCTAATCTTAGCAATATCACAGATTCAAGTTGAGGATAAACGATTCATACTTTTAAATATGCTGATGATATGGTTGAAGTTTCCAGTTGCACTGCTAGTTGCGTTTCTACCTTATCAGTAATCGTTCAACTGCTAACCTTACTGCAAGCACAACTTCGTGAATTTGGCCTCAGACTTAACCAGGATAAAACTTACTTAATCGCGTTGGGCCCTGACTATATGAATACTTTGACATCTGCCAGCAGCTCTTCAGATATGAGAACCACTGATTCTGTTAAACAATTTATGTATCAGATTCTCGAAGTCACTGAATTTCTCAATTCATCCGGAACAAGTCACAATAGTGCTTTTCAGATGGGCTCGTTCAATATGCTTCAAAACGCAGAACATCAGTTTGAGACTTATTCTATTCAAAGCGTACGTCTTGCTACCAATATTCTATGCCAGTGAGTTTTCTGCTTCCTCAAGTTGACATCGTTCCATGCTTTCTAAAGCATGTATTACCTCGTGGTCAAAACAATAAAGAACGCCTCCTCCTTCCTAATTTCCAACTGTTATGTATAAGTTACCACGAAAGAAAAATTTTTTGTACACAAGGTCTCTACGGGCCTTCAGATGTCAAATTTTTCTCACATTCGCCACCCATATGTCACGCGTTTTCAGCATACTAACCACGGAGTCAAGGGCTCTAACGCACGATGAATTTATGAAACGAGTATATCTCGATTGCCTATCACACCCGTAATATAACTTGTTGAAACTCTCGACACTTATGTCCATTAACCCAACGCTAGTGATGATATTATCCTAGTCAGAGATAGCATCCATTTTAGTATTTACATGGGGCTATGCTATAACCGCCAGGCAGTACTTCACTTATCGATCGTTTGCCAGGCACATTGCTATCATTAACGATAATCAATTGCTTTTCAATGATTAACTCACTTTTACATAACCTTCCTTTTTATTTGTAACTTCGTCTTTGCAAATATCAGGCCAAATGACTTTCGTTGCCAATTAAAATATATGATAATTATTATTATGTCATTATTCAATGAGTGCTTTCCTTTGTATTCATTAGTAGTTTCTAAATGTACGGAAGAGCCCAAGTTATATATATATATATATATATATATATATATATATATATATATAAATTTTACTAATATACATAAATATATATTGATGGGTATACGTATATAACATTGGCTCTTTTGAGAGCACTTTTAATTTTGCATTTATAATAACGAATTAATCTCTATTTCTAGTAACTTCGTATAGACTATTTATGTATACTTAGTTAATTCATGTCTTTGCCGACTTTATGTTGATAAATCAATATTATTGTAAATATTACTTCTTGTTTAAAAAGGCGACAAAGCCCTGCAGGCAATTCGGTTGAACTAATGCTCTGTTCAACCTGTCAGCAGCAATCAAACAGGTTCTTGCTGTACCATCCATTCACATTACAAATAATGCCTGTTATAATGAAGAATATTTCTCTCAAATACAAGCATTTTATTGCCAATTTGTAAAACTTTGTGCTTTCAATTTCGACTGTTTTCCGTTCATATTAAACGTGAACATTTATTCGCGTACAGACAATAAAATTGCGTTTGTTTCAATATCCTCAGTAGATCTAACTTATTAGATTTATTCACTCTATGAAGAATTGCTACGCGTAAAAAACCAGCGCCCGTAATGGCTAGGCATAAATTATTAAGATCATTCTCAACTCTCACTACATGTAGTATTCCAAAGCAAACATGCCCATATTTGAGTTCTGTATGCGGCAAATTCTGGTCAGTACGTGATGTGTTCATCAACAAGGACGAAACCGGTCTACCAGATGAATTGCATTTTCTACACTATACAATGCTTAGTTTATACTGACAAGTGTATGTACTTAGTGGGTGAGGTGTTTATATCAAGTTCGCAACCCTGATTGTATTGCATGATATCACCGCCCACGCAATCAATTTTCGTTTAATTATATAAATGTTCATTTAAATACCACTTCTCTATGTATTGTGGTGTCTGTCAAGTAATGGTAGATTGAAGATGGTTAGTTGGAACGTTGGAACTAAATGGGAGCCATATGCGCTTCACCAAAAGTAAAATAAACTAATCGAGTTACATTAGTTTGCATATGATTGAAAACTGTGTGTAGTGTGCGGCAGGATGGCTCCGTGATAAGAGCACCAGATTCCGAAGCAGATGTGCCTAGGTTCGAGCCCAATCCGCGGAAAATTCTGGCCGGTATGTGAAGAGTTCCCAACAAGGGTGAATACGGTTTATGGGAAGAATTGTCTCTGCTACACTAATCAATGCTTAGTTTATACTGACAAATGTGTGTACTTAATGAGTCAAGTGTTTAAATTAAGTTCGCAACCTTGATTATGTTAAATGTTATCACCTTCCGCGCAACCAATGTTCGTTTAATTATGTCTGTTGGTTACTTGGCTATTAGTTATATATTCGAAAATTGATTATTCAAGTAAATAATATCAGATCCAAAATACTAAAAGTTACACTTGAATTTTCGCAGGGATCATGCTTGGGCTAAACTCTTTTTAAGATTATATTTTTGTATTTACATACTAAGGTCCTTAATGGTGAAATATAAAAATTTGCTAAATGTTTTGTCCACCTATGTTGGATGGTCCACGTACATGTATGTCTTCCGTGTTTATTATTAGCGTATCGTCTAGACGAGCCTTAATTATGCCTAATTCTGCAGTTAAATTATTCATTTGAGAAGTCAATGCCTGAATCAACGTTTCCAACCCATCAGAAGACATATTAAATGTACCACAAATGCTTTATTTTTACTCAATTATATATAGAATTTTGCTCGCACAACGAGCATCGATTTAATAAAACAAATTTGCACATTAATTAATTTATGTTCACTTCAGCTCGAAGTCTGCTTTTCTCATTGGGCTGACTGCTTCATTCTTATACGGGCGCTTCTGCGAGGAATTTCTGTTGAAATAATGTCTGCCCTAGATAAGACCCTTTGTTCATTATTTGTCTTAAAGGTGGCTATTGCCACACTAAAGACCTAAAAATCATATTTAGAACTGATCCGAAAAATATTGATTTAATGAATTACATCATAACTCTAGATATGTACAAACTGAGTTTATTATTAATAACTTTACGGTTGAGTATTAATAGAAGGTAATTAAAGGTGTTAAAAATCGGTAATAAGACTAAGTTTACTATGCTTATTTCCATGATGTCGTTGTTAAAGTTGTTTTTGAGATCTAGCTTCAGCAAGAAATCAAAGATTTAGGCACAACCATTCTGTGTACAGCTTCTGTCGAGAGACATATTAGGGGAATTGTTGGCTGCGCTAAAAAAAGTTTGCGTTATTAAAGTTTAACCTTTATCGTATGATTTCCGAATAAACATGTTTATCATTTGAATTTGGCGGATCGCGGAATACGTAGCCGCTACTTGGAATCCAATATCAAAGGATTGTCACACAGGATAGAAACTGTGCACCATATGGGCTAGATAACTATTGTTTCTTTTGCTGCAAACTTTTTGGCTTACGGGATTGCGCTACTGCTTAAAAGTAATCCACCTGAATCAGTGGACGGATGTCTATATTATACCTTGGTTGGGAAGCTTGTGGAAAGCCTATTCCGTTTTAGAAAATTGCTAAATTTTTTATTCAATTGACTAACGGTTTGAAAAAGTTTATAAAATTGACATGCACTGAAATTGGTAGAACAAGTGATCCTTATGATCTTCTGAATTTTAACGGTGACAATACCTTTTCGTGGTGAGTCAAAGTAACGGGATATCGGGGGATTTTTAAAATATATTATTAACTGGTTTATTCTATTATATTCGCTTTGCATTATATCAGCATTTTAGCTATCTTTTTCAATAAGCAATTGCTAGTCACTGTTTTCACTCACTCATACATAATTCTGCAATAAAGAAGTAATTTGACCTCTACAATTGTCATCTGCACATTATATTTAATCGATCATTTGTGTTTTGAATGCAAATTAATAATTATAATTATGATTCTAATAATCCTGATCATTCCAGTTTTCTGGCCAGGTGGCCCACATAAAAAATTTCTTATTATCTCTAGCACAAACGTTTACATAAAACAAACTCGTTAAAGCTTTCTTATTTTGTCTTTATTATATTAACTATATTATAATTTTATTATCAGGACACAAGTGATAATACTGCAGTGTGCTCATTGTGTTGATAAAACGAATAGCTAAATTATTGCTATTTATTCATATAAAATAATTGATTCTGACTTTATTTCTACATTTACTTATTTATGTAACGTGATGCCTTTTGTTTATTGTGCATTAATTGATATTGTAATCTATAGAACATGTGCAGTTTGAATCTAAATTAATAAATTATAAATTTAAGACGTTTCTTCGTAAGGTTTTAATTAACTAAATACTTTGATACAGACTTATGTACATGATAGAAACAAAAAAAACTCTTACGTTCAAGGGTATTTGCAATTCGACTGGTTTTTATGGCAAATCTGACTTAGACAGACGTTTTCGAGCACCTATCAACATAATGTGTGTAGGGTAAGTTTGGTGCTCTCGTGCATCTCCAACTCAACATAGCTTGTCATGAGAAAAATGAAGCGCACCAACACAACTCTTTTAAATTTAAATTGATTCTGAGTGTTGGAACATGCTTCCGTAAATGGAGGCTATAGTTGTACGAAGCCGATGTCTCTGACTGTTAAAAATAAAAGAATTGTTTCGTTCACAAGCATTTGCATGGGGCTGTCCAAGCCCCATGCGAATCTATGATAAAGTTTGTTTCTTCCATTTGAATATTGTGGATCAAGAATTTTTTGTTTGTTTTATTTGATAAAATGTATTATGTTTGATGAGCTAACATTTAGTTAACATTTTATAACAAATGTTATATTTTATATTATGGTTAACAAAAACAAAATTATTCTGTCTAACAACACAAAAATTCATTTAAATCAATGTGAAAAAGTATCCGGCAGTGTCTATTTTAGAGTTATTGCCTAACTCAGCAACTATTTAGTTTTTCGCCCACGACGTGATTGGCTAGTAGTATATAACTGCTATATATTTGGTATTTAACATTCAATAGTGTCACTTATTTTTAAGAGCTGTTTCTGGATTTCTGATGCAAACAAACTTGATAAAATATGACATTATGGTTGTGTACACCTACTCATTATCTCTGTTTTGTCTTCATTCACTCTTTTCATCTCACTGAAACAATTTTAATCCCAAACGTTTTTATATAGACTGCCAGTATCTTTTGGAGAAATGTTTATCGTGTTTGACAAAGGTGAAGGCCCATTTGGGAGCGCCTAATTTTACTTACAATCTTTGCTTAGGACTTTCTTAACCAGATTTATTACCAAATCGAAAGCGTTTAAACAAAATATCCTTTGTTAAATAGCATATCCTCTCGGTCTGTTGCATTATTTCGTTCCTGGTATCATTTTTAGACAGAGTTAGTTGGTAAAACTATATTCTGTCGCCGTAACTTCACTTGCAAGTATGTTAAGAATATCTTCACCTAATTTTATTAGAGCTTCTCTTGATTTCATTGATGATTTCTTCCTTAAAATCTTCTCACGGATTTAATCCACTATAAAAGGTCTAAGCGTAATTGTCACAGAAAATCAAAAGCTATGATTTTGCGCATAAAATGCTAAAATTAAAATTTTCAGTTTCATTCAGATTTTACCTTTTTCGTTCAATGTTTTTCCAAAGAGCCTGGCTTATTTTGCATTATTTAGTCTCATTTACTATAACTTTCAGTGATTCTAATAGCTTAAATTCTATTTTCACAATGTTAACAGGAAATAAATATGCAGACATTGCAAGATTCAAAATCTACCAATGGTTAAAAAACTGACTATGACAAACTATAGCGTTATGTCCATATTACTACCAAGTTTTGTTAAATAGGTAAGGTGGACGTCTAGCAAAACTCAATACAAAGCTCGACATGTCAACAAACAGTATATAAGTTGATAGATGGTTGCACATAAAAATGTTCATGACAGAAAATAGAACATGCCAACATACAAATGACACAAGAATCGAAAACTTTGGCATCAAATTAGAATTGTAATGGATTAAACGACCCACTGACCAGTTCCCGTCACATGGAACCTAACAAATGTGCACGGACCACTCTCATTGAACAAACAAGTAAACAATTAAAATCCAATTCGACGTCTGTACAATATATAATGTTCTAACAGCTATGAGGAATTATTAGGCAAAACAATGCATGTTTGCTTAACAAAAATTAGTTTTTGAAGTTTGTTGCCAACGGAATTATAAAAAAATCAGAAATGAGCATATACATTGTATATTGCTATAGATATTCTTTTAGAAAGCAAGCCTTAATAAAATTCATAATTGTCCCTCCAAGTGCAAAAACGAAGAAGAAATTTTATCACATAGAAGAACCGTTACTGTGTCGTATATGTTTCAAATTTCTACATATTAACTTATCTTCATATATATATATATATATATATATATATATATATATATATATATATATATATATATATATATATACTGAGAGACCCAACAAATTGGGAAAATGTAAACATGGAGAGATTGTGAAATAAGAGCAAACCCAATCAATTACACGCATCACCTCCAGTTCAAGCTCAACGCCCGATTATGCTACTTCTGCTTTCATAAATCCAGCTGCAGGTTTTTAATTCTAAAGCTTCTGATGTCGATAACTCGTGTCGGTTATTGCATTTAGTAAATATCTTAAATGCTACATCTGGTGAATATACTTGTAAGCAATTAATCAAATGAATGGACCTTGCAACCGAAGCGCCTGTTTTAAATCAAATGGTGAATACACATCTGCTATTGAGCAAAAAATCATTGAAACGTCACATGTATGTTGTCCAGACTTAGCATTCAAGACAATTAAAATATGTTATAACAGAAAGGATTTAGCCATAGGCAAAGCTTTACGGATAATCAGACTGCAACCGGATTTATGCAAGCAGGTGAAGCATGTTTGGGCATTAAGATTGAATTGGAAGTGATACACGTTATTGATTAATTGTTCCTTTATTTCAAATTCTTTCCATGTTTAAATTTTTTCATCTTGTTTTTCCTTTCAATATATATATATATATATATATATATATATATATATATATATTTCCCAATGTGGTCTTTCGTTTCACCTTGCTGTACAATTTTGTTTTCTACACTTTGTATATATATATATATATATATATATATATATATATATATATATATATATATATATATTCTTTATTATGTCCATTGCCTTCGAATATTATACAATATATTTCTAATTAGGAAGAAGAAACAACAAAAATAAGAAAGTGGATAATGGCCAATTATTTCGAGAATACTAAACTTTGCTCTACAATCTTTCCTTTATATACATTCTGGGTTTTCATTTGAATATGTAGGTGGCAACAAATATGACTCTGTTTTCTATTTCTTGTTTTAGCTGATTGGTAAATGTGTATGCGTTTGTGTCTGTGTGTGTGCCTGTTTGCTTGTAAAGATCCTTCTCACTGTATTGCAAAGTGATGTCTGAGATCTGGTCATTACTGTATTCGTGGCTTGAGAATTAATCATCTATTAGAATTGTTTGCAGTTACGTGTACGTGTGCTATTTTTCCGGGTGTAGTCTTTCGTAGTCATATTTGTTGCCACCCACATATTCAAATGAAAACGCAGAATTTATATAAATGAGAGATTGTAGAGCGAAGTTTAGTATTCTTGAAATAAATGGCCATTATCCACTTAGATATTAATGTGTTTTTTCTTCCTAATTAGAAATATATATAAAACAAAAAGCACCTAACCTTAATATTTAAAAGTTTCATCAACATAATATTCTAATCGACTGGCCAAGAATAACAAAATTCAACAACAATCTACTAGTATCCAGTCAAGAACAAACAGGCCCTCGACTAGAATCAACAAACATAGAATCGGATTGGCAACAAACTGAAGTGGAAATAACAGAGGCGCATACGATGACAGAAGTTTCCAAACAATATGAGCGTTTAACACTGCAATCCACACTGGCGCTGTTACCATGTGGAAATTATAAATTTGCGCAACAAGGTGAAACGATCAACTACACTGGGAAAAATAGCACTCGTACATGTAACAGTGAACAATGCGCACAAATGGTTAATTCTCAAGCCATCAAAACAATTATGACCAGATCTCAGACATCACTTTGCAATACTGCGAGAATGACCTTTACATGCAAACACGCACACACTTGTAGCCAAAACAAACAGAAGTAAACGAGTCAGATATATATATATATATATATATATATATATATATATATATATATGTTGATATGTGTGTGTGCATTGTCACTAAGCAAATTGGGTAAGTTAGCTAATGTCATTTATCTACCTTATGTAGCAATCGGCAAATCGTATCTTATTAAATTAATTCGGCATCACTTGTTCAGGTGACACATTATCTGTCCTATAACAGCTGATTGGGGATTGAACGTTGTAGCGTTCATCCAAGTTCGATACACACGAGGCTCTTCCATAAATAGAATTGGATGGAATCTGCAAAAGTGATTCATGGTTTCGCCAATCACGATAAGTACTTGCCAAATACATAATAAGAATGAAATCAGTCTACCTTATAAATCGCTTTTGATAAATTATGTAAAATTTTTTAAATATTAAAAACATATATAATCAAAATCCTTTAAATCAATCTAATTTAAATGGTATCAGTTGTATAATGACAGATCAGAATAGTAATGAACTTCATAAATTTAGAGGAGAGCAAATTGGTTTCAAGTGATGCAAAGTTAAATTATCCTGCTGTTAGTCTTCAACTCAACATATATATATATATATATATATATATATATATATATATATATACTTATTTATTTATTTATTTATATATATATATATATATATATATATATAAGCACTCTAGTTCAAGCGAAAGTATTCTTTTCTTACATTATAATTTCTATAAGACTGAAGCTTTTATTTTCTAAATTATTAAATAATGTACGGTCAGATTAACAATATTAAATTTGGTATACGTATTATCACTTTGTAGGTATGTCTACTCCCACTTTGGATGTGTACATTTATGTTAACATCATTGCATGTGGTAGTCCCAGCAACGGTGTAGAGTGTGTTTTGTTATTTTCCATCAGATATGCAAAATATTTAGCTAATACATTTACTTCGGACATGTTGGTTATTAGCTAGTAAATGGGTTTTAAACCAACTGTTCATGCTGAATTTAAAAAAATAAAAATTGTCGATATGAAATAATCGAGTGTCAATTTATTTTAGTCACTTCTAAAAGATATGACCCTAATACAATCCATTCATGACACTATATTAACTTTTTTAGTGTGAAGCATGAAATCCTTCTTTGTTTTTCAGAAAGAAATATAACATATATTGCTAAATCTAGATATCATCCTTTTTCACTTGAAAGTTGATCACTTTTTTCACAGTAATCACAGTTGTATTCAAATTTTTAAATGAATGTCTGATTTAACACATGTTAGTAAGGGATTTTACAAAATTTTAAGGAGTATTTTATTAATAATTAAAGTTTACTTGACAGGTATTCGATTTGAAGATCACAAACATCACTATCATGGTTCCTGCTATTTTTTCAAATTCTTATCCTATGAAACATCTTTACTTGTTTAAAGTTCGTTATTTTACAGGTATATAAATTTTGGTTTTTAACATATTATTATATTATTATTATTATATTATGACTACATTAAATCCCAAAATTTAACAGGAGCATATGCAGATACAACGAAGAGGCAACGATGATAACGGTTTTTTTGCTTTGATTTTAGTAGATGTATTTAAACGTGCCGAAGCTGTGTTGCTGATGTCGCCTTGTCCGAATGCTAACTTGGCCATAATGGTGTTGTGGAGAGGTTTAGTTTGACTCATTTCTGTGAGTTATCCTGATAAATTTACTCATAGTAGCAAGGTTTTCCTTCTCTCTCTACCCCTCTCCCTCTCTCGTAAATCTCAATAATAATTTATCTAAATTCACTTATATACTTTTTTTTCACTCCTTATGGTTATATGGCAGTGAAACATTAGTCACTTGACTTTTGTGTGGCTGGAAATAATGATGATGATGAAAATTTAACATATACATTTATTAATGTATGCCTGATTTTTCGTCTGGAAAGTGTTAATTGAAGTACCAGTGTAAATTGTGTAATAAATCTTTTCCTCAATATATTTTCACATTATTAATTTTTGGAAGATGAACTTGTAAAATTGAAGCAAAACAACGCAGAAATTTGAGTTCTACTACTTTTGTATCTAAGCGATTTATTACTTTTTCAAATTGTGTATGGAAGCATAACATTGCTGTCAAGCAAGATCATAAGTTATAGTTTAAAAGGACCATTCTTTTCTGCTTAAAATCTACAGGGCTACAATTAGTGGTATTTTCATTTAAAAATTAGATTAAACCTATACAGCAACGAATAGGAAAATACATAAAGATACCTAGGCTCAAAAATACACACAATTCACCAGCTGCTATTCAATTTATTCAAAAATTTCCTCTGTTCAATTAGTTGTGAGAAGGGTTAATGCAAAAGACTTTTTAAGCAACGCGTAAATCATTTTCATTTCTTGCTTTATAAATAACTGGTAGTCAACATGGTTACAAGAAATTAATTTTTTTAGTTCATTCTTAAAAAAATGAGAAACCTCACTTTAATTTAGAGTCATATGTATTTATATGACATTTTGTGAGCTTAAACACCACAATTTGATCTGCTCTAGCGTGAGGAATTTCATTTTACCGTTTTTGTATCATACCAAACAGTTGAGGAATAGACTTCTATGTGGGCTTTTATTAAGTTGAGTTATTTTCCAAATAGAATTAAAGATGTAGGTAAAGATCGTATGGAGCGTATGCAACTTCTCGGAAGTTGACTGTTCCTCAACTAATCTAATTAACCAAGTGCAGAAAATTTTGAACTTAAGACGTCGCGACTTCTTGAACTCGAATAATCTAACGTTGCTTTTTTATGGAAGAAACGTAGGATAATCTCATCTAAAACGCTCGGTAGCTAAAAGCATGGCACACGTTGGTTATGTTTAGTTTATATCCGTAGCCTCGGTTCTTGATGACTATCGTCTTACTGCCATTTTCAAAGTGAACTGTTTTCCTGGGATCTGTGTTATTCCAAGACTGGTCGACATTTGCTACAGAAAATGTTATATGAAAATCTGAATGACCAATCTGGAACCTGCCATCTTGTAAACTAAGCAGCATGTCCAAATTCTTTAGTTCTTCTCTATGCTGCTGAAATTTTGGAGATGACCTACTGTAGCGGCCAGCGTCTGGACAATTTTTTTAAACGATGTACTCGCTCGATTTTGATTTAGTCATTAAAAGCTGAGCAATTGAGGGTGTTAATCCAAAACAAGATTTATGAGCCGACGAGTTACAAACTGCCATTATTTCATGCAACATCACCATTGAACCTTGTTGTGGCACGTTGATTACGTTGGTTATGGTACCATTTGCAAAGAACAATTTCATATCCTGCGCATCGGGCTATAGAGGCAACTACGGTAGATGTTTGGAACCACAGTCTTGTTGGATCCGCCATCTTTTGGCAATGATATTATTATTCGTTATACCGGTCACTTGGCTTTGCCTTCACTATACCGTTGCTGAACAAAAGACTTGAATGGGCAAAATTCTTTGGAATTCTTGTGGAAATGCTTTGTCAAACATGCATTTTTGACTTCAGCGCTGACACAACAGAACGCATTGGACGTCCCTGCTTATTATAAGGTGATAGCTGACCCGGATCTTTGCGATGACGGTCGTAGCGCAACTCAATTTCTGCCATTGATTTTCTTGAAATCACCGTTAATTTTTAACAGATGTGATTTTATAAAAACGCCTTTTCAATTAATTTATTAGAATCTTTCTAAATGAATGATCAAAATAGAAATTTAAAAAAGGATTTGTTCGAAGAAAGCTTTTATAGTTTATGTCAAACTTAAAAAATAAATGTTTGAATCATTTGACATTTAACCATAATTTGACAACATTAACTTTCCCAGTTATATCCTTAATCGTGCTGGTAAGATTCATTTCTGAACTTGTTTTTATATGACTGTACATTTGATTAATAATATTTTTAAAGGTAAATAATGAAATGTGTTCTATGGGCAACAATTTTTTATGGATTCCCAGTTTTTTCAGAACTACCTATCACACTTGTTTAAACAGTTGCTCAATGTAGCAATGCTACATCCAGATTTTAAAACTATTTCATTTTTAATCGTGATATTATCCCCAAGAGTTAGCCCACAATCCTGAGCAAGTGATAACCAAGACCAAAATTGGCAGTTGTTCCGATTTGTAGTTGGTTGGTTAAAATTGGTGCATAACTCAAATCTCATAAATTAAAACAAATTTTTAGTTGTCACCAGTTCAAACACAGTTCGCTCAACATATGTAAAATATTATATATTTCGCATTTTATAAAATTTTCTGATAAAGCCTTGATTGGGTTTTGTTGACTATCAATGCAGTATTGCCTTAATCAAGTTTGCAATCTTGATATAAACACCTGACCCATTTTGCACATATGTTTGTCAGTATAAACTAATTATTTTATAGTGTAGCAAAGACAGTTCATCCAGCAAACCAGTTTTCTCATTATTGAGAACTCATCACGTAGTGGTCATAATTTGTCGCGGACGGGATCACGTCTAATTCGGAATCTGGTACTCTTACCACTGCGCGACCTTGGATGAATTGCCTATACTACATCAGACAATACTTAGTTTATACTGACAAATGTATATACTTAATGGGTCAAGTGGTTATATCAAGATCGCAAACTTCATTAAAATTAATTATTTTCACTGCTCGTGCAACCAATGTTCGTTTAATGCAGTACTGGTTTTCTAGGTTCAAGTTTGGATTTTCCATATGCCAAAAGAGCTCTGATTCTTTTTAGTTCGTAATCGGTTTTTCTTTAAATCAAGTTTGAGAGCTTCAGATATACACTAATCCTCCTGCAGTTAACCTGTTGCACAACAGAAAAATAATAGTCAGTCACACGTACTGACGCGTTTCGACCTTCCATGGTCAACATCGGAGCACGATGGCTAACTACCTAACGAAAATTAAACCGCCATGCATATATAAGAAAAGAAAAATAAGTTATGTGGCTCTAATTTGTAGTAGTGTAGCATATTGTACAATGTAAGAAAAAGCAGTGAAAACTTGGCACCCGATTTACTGATTAATTATTGCCTTTGTGTAAATGGCTTCTGAATGTGAAAGAAAAGATGCAAATATTTCAAATAAAACAGTCGAATATCATGCGCTTAACAAAATGAATAAATTATAAGCACGTCAAATATTTCGTCCGGCCATCAGAGAAAAAAACTGGAATAGGAATTAATAAAACTTTTCCTACATGAACAAAAAACAATATACCAAAGTCAACATGAACAAGCGGTAAAATCTTATAAATCTGGGCGCTTATTGGTAATTCGGAACACATCAGTAAATTCCGGCACAACGCCAAAAGCCCAGCATATAATTAAACGAAAATTGATTGCACGGGCGGTGATAAAACACTATATATTTGGTTAAGAAGTGCGGGACAGATGGACAGTGCAAATTCCTATAAAAATGAGTATTCTAGCGGTAATTAGATTAATTCTACAATTGTAATTCAAAGTCACTGCACTGTAATATGTGTCGAGCATGTACTGCGAACCGACAAAATGGATTTCTGAATACGCTTAATTTCACCAATATTGAAAATTGATACATTTGCATATATTCTAGACATGCGTGTCCATGCACCCAGCCATTAATCGGCATCAGTTATCACATCCCGCGCTAATCACGACATTAATCAATAAAATACATAATGGTTATATATATTGTTTGTTGCAGGGAACTAATATATATTCCACTAGATATTAGTTATTGCGTACCAAGTAACAAATTAGTTCAAGCAGGGCCAGAGGTGTATACCAAAGTCAGCCTGAGCGGAAGGTATAATCTCATGTGCACATGCGTTTCACGCCTACAGGCGATACGTTAGTAGGAGCCAATCCGACGCTCAAAATCCACTTTATATTTGGTCAATAAATATGGAACAGGTTGACAATAGAAACTCCTATACGAATGTGTATTTAAGCAGAAGTAGAGTCAGCTTAGCATAATTTTTTCGTCTATGCCACTTCGAAGATTATTCATTATATATGATATTTAGCATACATTGGATTGGAACCAACACCATGGTTTCAGATGAACGCTAAATTACAAAAAAATAAGAATAGCGACAATTCTGAACATCTGTTGTCGCGGCTTAGATTTATGCTTCTATTTTCATTGACTTTTTCTAGTATTCGTAACAACTATTGCATATTTTTTTTAAATAGTTCACGGCATCGAACAATACGACCAGGTGAGTTTTTAATATTATATTTTGATTAGCTCAAAATGGATTAAATCATATAGATCGATGCCAGATTTTATTGCTGTAAAAGATAGTCAACTGTTAAGAAGGACTGGGGTTCCCGGTTTAGGTTAAATATGAATCTATGGTTTTGGTACCTTTTAAAAATAGGCTAAAAATTAAATATTGTGAATTGAATTTGAAGTCGCATAGGCGAAGAGTTCATATGAAGTGTAAACTGTCATCGTTTGAATAGAAAAGCTTATACGAGATGACATCGCCCAACTGCCCAAAATTAATGGAACTAATGTATTTCAGGTTTTTAGAACTTGTGTCGGTTTCTACTGATAAGTCGCTGGTAAGCGCCATACGCTATACGCAAGAGGTTGTATATTTTTTAATGCTAAATTTGGCATATTCTTCTAGTCCTCTTTGTAATAATTATTTACTAGTTCCGCAGTACCTAATGAAGAAAGTGCAATTCATGTAGTAGACCGGATTCGGCCTTATTGGAGCTCTTCATGTACTAGTTAGAATTTACTGCGAACAGGGCTCGAATCTTGGCACGTCTGATTCGGAATATGTTGTTCTAATCACTGAACGACCCTGTCGCAAGCTACACACAATTTTCAGTTATGTAATAACTAATTTTTATTGGATAGCCCTTTATTTAGATGGAGCCTATATAGAATTTCTGTAAATTTAGACCTTCAACTAAAAACCATTAATTAGTGTTTAACTGAAAATTATATGGAGTCTGCAGCAAGGTGGCTCAGATATGACCTACAAACAGACGTGTCCAAACTTGATTTAAAGACGTGTCCAAGTTTGATCCTTGTCCGAGACAAATACTGGACAGTACTTTATGTGCCCTCAATGAGGGAAAAATCGGTCTTCTGGATGAATTTCCGTTTCTACATTCTGCAATTCTTTGTTTAAACTGACAAATATATGAGTATAATGGGACATCAAACACGTAACCTTGAATTAAGTAATTATTATCGCCAACAGCGCAACCAATTTTTATTTAATTTTACATATTGATCAATTCGATACCACTTTCCCTGGTAGCATGGTCTACTTTATGAATTGCCTTTTCTACGTAATACAGTAGTTAGTTGTGTAGAGGAAGACATTTACACCAACAACATTAAAGTAACAATTATTGAAAAATTTAAACCACCGTGGCTGATTGTACAGTTATCATTAAAAAATAAATAATTTGTTAAATTTCTAGAACATTCTTTGTTTAAATACTTTCCACTATATATAGATTTGAATTGAGCGTAATTTGAATTTCTGATTCTGTACATTACCGGCGTGATTTTTTCTAGCAAATTTCATTTTCCATTTCATTTCTCGGTTCTGTTTGACAAATTTTGATATTCACAAAATACTCCTGCATAAACGGGTTTCCGTTTATATTTATGCATATTGGGATCGTTTAGGAACTGGTAATTTAATTATTCTGGTTTTCGCGTCAAATCTTTTTCCAGGTAAAATATTCTAGTTCATTGTTGCGTAAAATATTCACAAACCTTGGCCTATTACTTGAATAATTAATTATATATATTTTGGTGTGACTAGTCTGAAGACTAATCCTAAATTAGAGGACACTGATAGCATGGTGCAGGGAGTCTTAGGCATGAACTTTATAGATATGAAAAGAGAAAACTATCTTACTAGACACTTATAATCTCATTAAAACTAAATCTAGCTTAGCGTCTATCGGTTTCTCCTCAGCTAATCGGATTGGAGGTTCTACAAGTTATACTGTATAATGTTTGCATATAATTGGGCTGTTTTTACATAATGAATCCGTTAGCTGGGTGATTTTCTCGTGGCAATTAAATATAAATATTTATTGCTATATGCAATACTCTAAATAAAGTTAATTATACGACGGGGCTTCTATTTTGTTTACAAATTAAAATTTCATGCCAAGCTAAACAATTTATATTGTTTATTGTTATTCTAAGAGAAAGAGTATGAACTGTTATGCTTTAAACACGCTATTACGTAATTTGTTAAATAACGCAATATAAAATGTTTTTTTGGAGTAACAAGGAAAAAAGCTCTTTGAACGAAATATGATAGGCTGTACTAAAATAAAGCAGAAATGCTACCATCAGAACGGCTCTTAAGAAAATAGCAATGACCTTTTTTAATGGATTCTGACTAGGATGGTTTAAAATATGTTTTCCATTTTATATAAATGTATATCTCATATTATTCACCACTTACCAATAAAATTTTCTTAATCTATATTTGCTAAATATATGTTCAATTTCAATGATAATATCTTGCCAAATATCGACCCATCGAAACTACATTCACTGACAATAATTTTTCTTCATCAAAGTAGATAATTGACTTAAACAACTTCCTGTTTGATAATCCCGCCCATAAAGTTCAGCTCAAACAAAGATAATTGTAAATAATTTATTTCTGAGATGTGTCGATTTCTTACAAATATGGCAATTGTGCAAAAATAGATAAATCAAGCGAAATTGTGCAATTAAACTACCTTTATTCTGCGTCTGCTACTAATTAAGTAATTTTTGGTAGAGAATATATATATTTTTACATTGCATGGATATGCTAACTCGAAAATTAAATTTAAATCCTAGATCCTCTTCAACAAAAGTAGTTTAACGAAGCAGTAAATAACATAAAGACCTTATTCTACTCGATGATAAATACTGGCGCAATTTCAATCACCATAAATGCAGGAGAAATTAAATAAAAAATTGGTATGTGATGATGACAAAATAACCATGTTCGGTGTAATTGATTTGTAATTGGTTTGCAATGCTAAACTACACTTTTAATAAGGGTCTGGTGCTTATTTTATTTACCATGGTTGTTTTTACTGAGTCACATCAATAATCGTAAAACCAATAACTAATTGTATAAAATAATATATATTTTGCAAATTAAACATAGAGGTCATTATTCTATCGAAAATTCAAGCAATAATTGAAATTTTAATAATAACTTCGATAAAGTTCGTACATTCTTCATTGAATGGCGTCTGCCAATCCAAGAATCACTAATATTTTAAACTGGGAAAAAGGGAAATAAAGTCAATTCCAACAAGATCTAAACAAGATAAATTACTGATTCAGATATTTTGCATAGGAAGTGGATCTATTCTTGAGCATACTGATGCTTTACGAAATTTGATTAAAATTTTCTCTCTTTAATTAATCTCGTTGCAGACGCGAGTTTCTAAGAACGCAACTTAAAATTTCATTTTAAAATTTTAGTTGGGTTTAATTTTTTAATACTTTAAAAAAACTGTTTACCGCTAAGGCGGATTTGACTCCTCATCCATTTTTTGTTGGAAAAATCGAAAACAGGATTACAATAATGACTTATCATAACGAAAGTCTGCTCAATTTCTTGGTCCTAATTTTTCCTTCTAACAGATGTTATTGCGTTAGTTTTGAAACTCGCACTGTATAAATACTTTATCCTTGTTTATTTGAAAAAGCCTTCAATAATTTATGTCCATTGGTTTAAAAATTCGTTTAGACTTATGTAGAGTACATACTTCACTCGAAAAATCGGAAGACAAGAGAAAAGTTTCTTTTAATCAAGCATATTTCTAGCTATAATTAACCAATTTGACAACACAATGTCACTTAACTAGAACGTCAAGTGTCATCTATCTGAAACTTTACCTATAGACATTGATGTTCCCAGCTAAACTTAATTATATACACTTAAAAATTAATCTAATTTACCACTGCCAACGCTTGATAACAATTTCATGCACGTGTCAGACTCAAACGTACGGAGAAATTTGTGTATTCCCTCCGTAGACTTATATAAAGTTCAAACACTAATTCAATGTTTAATTATTACATTTTTTACAATTTATTTAAATCAATTTTGCAATCTTGAAGTAAACATCTTTATCATGTTTGAATCAAATAATCATGCATTATGACAGAAGTACAGAACGAATGAACGATTATAAAATCTCCGGCACAAACAAAACAAAATAATGAAAGTTTAAATAATATTCAGATAATATTTTAAATTAAGGCATAAAGCTAACCATTAATAAAAGTCTACCAAGGAATAAAATATCGACTGAAAGATTTCTGTAATAGTGTTATATATGATACAACATTGGTTTAAAACGTCTGTCATTAGCTGAAGAACAAAATTTGACCAAAATTTCAATGGACAATTAAAGGTAAAATGGTAGAATATTAGACAATGTAAAGTACGATGAGAAATGAAAAAGGAACAAATATTTTGAAAGAAGAGTAACTACACTTTTCATTTTACATTTTGCTCAGATTTGTAATCCACTTTTAAATCTCAATTTGTACATGTACCCAAAGTATTTCAAATGTAAATCTCAGTGTAGTAAAATCGTAAAATTATATTAGTGTTACGAAATTTAAAAAAAAGATTCCTGTAGCTATTCTTAGTTAATTAATAAACCAAATATCTTAAACTGTTTCGTTGCATATCATTCAAATACGATAGAAATCGTGCTTATGTAGTTTAATAACTTTTTTAGTTAACATTGCTGAAAATAGTATTGTCTGCACAAATTGGTTATTCAGTCTGTTGCATTCAACCGCCAAATTCGGTTTAACGTAATGTTTGACAGCCGTCAGTTTATCAAAGTTATATATATATATATATATATATATATATATATATATATATATATATACTATTCTTTGTACGTGGGCATATATGACGTTTAATATAGCCATGTCACAATAGGGCTAAAGAATTACGTGGATAATCGGTCCATAGTAGAGAGGTCTACTTTTAAATAAATAAAAATTAAATAAATAAATGTATTTAAGACATAATTAAGATAAAATTGAATTCCTGAAAAACGCAGAATTAACGCAACATATATTTTTCCATAATTTTACGACCAGTAGGTTTAAATTTTTAAGTAGTTTCTTGAAAAAAATTTATTGGAGGTAGAATATTTCGTATTCTTGGCTTGATAGGTCTTATGTTGGAAAATTAAAAATATTTAAAGCAGCAGTTTTATTGATTTATAAATTTATTTATTTTAAATGACGATACTCATAAATCGAATAAAAATAGGCGTTCAAGAAAAAATATGATTTTGAAACAGAAATATAATTGAACTGAACCAACTCCGGAGAATAGATCATACAAAATGTCAGTATAAGAACCAATAATTTGTAAACCTATCAATAAAATTCAATTATGATAATAATGTCTTGCAAACACCTAATTTATTATTTATCATTATTAAATATTTTATGTGCTTAGGCTAAATTTTTGTTAGTGCAGCATTGGATTTTTAACAAAAAAATTGGTAGAAAATTCTACAATCGTTGGAATTGATACCACTGTATTACTATGGTAAATATACTGAGTTGTTGACGCAACGACGCCAAGGGCTTGGTGCTCATCTTGCGAAGTAAATAGCAGAGTCAAAATCCGCCACAGTTTGTGGAACGTGCTAAGAAATTTAACACACTAAGGCGAAAATTTCTCCTGCACGACAGATCATGTTGGACTATGCCAAGGCTGGTGGTACGAACTTGTACCAAGTGACAAGTGTTGAAGAGACATGGTTCGAAAAAATTATGTTTACATCGCAATTTCACGGAAAGCTCAATGGAGCCATTTTCATTAGAAACCTAGTTTTGAAATCAATCCATTTACCAGAACGTTGATATTCCCTTACCGGGTAACAGACCAAATAAGTATCGACAAGCAGAAGTTCAGACCTCAAATATGTTTTAAGTTCTAAAGCAAACTTTGTTTACTGATTAAAATACTGATATTGGTACCTAACAGATCCGTATTGTTGCCAGCAAGGCAATAATTTACGTTAAATTTTACATAATGAAGGCAATCCCACATATATCTGTTTTGTCTACCGATTTCATAAATCATTGATTTGCAAAAAATGCACTAACCTCTCAGCTTCAAGTTAGCAAACCTTATTCATTGTTTTCTCTCATACAATTAAATAAAAATATTATATATATATATATATATATATATATATATATATATATATATATATATATATATATATATATATAAAAACCTGTAATCAGTACGAATTATTTTGAATGTCAACACTCTCCGAACATATAAAAGTTTTCTGTCTTGGAATAAGAAAATATTCCTATTTCTTAGAGCTTTACCTGCTACACTCATAGAGTTAGTTGAAATTGTTGATAAGTGTGTACTAGTAAGCTTAGATATAGTAGCTATATACACGAATATACGGATATCTGAGGTACTGATTGTTTTTTACGTTTTCTAGTTGATCAACATTTAATATTAGATGGAAGTAAAATGACGACTGGACACGTCATGGAGATGATGTGTTTATGTATGTCCTCCACTTATTTTAAATTTCGGAAAGAATTTTATAAACAAATTCACGGTGGTCCAATGGGATAACCTTTATCGGTCCCAGGAACAAATATCTGTATGCTTTACTTGGAAAATAATCTATTGGATAAGAATCCACTGAAGCCAAAATTGTACCTACGTTTCTTGGATGACATATTAATGATATGGAACCATTGTGATAATTTAATGGTAAATTTATTGAATTTAGCTAATGGAACGAGAAAAATCCAATTTACTATGGAAAGGGAATCATAAGGTGAATTACCAATTTGGATGTTAAATTAATTAGAAATGATCAGAAATTAGAAAGAGTTATTTAAAGGAAGGATAAATATTCCGAAATTCTTCTTAATTTCAAGTCCAATGACCAGTATCGTATGAAAATCCGTATCTCAATGACATTACCATTAAAAAACTTTAGATTAACAGATATAAAGCACAGGAAGTTAGAATTGGATAGACTGCGCGATATATTCAAGGCTAATGGTTATACTCTTCGTTTAATAGCAGCAACAAGGATGGATGTCGTGAGAAAATGAAATTCTAATTTGAGGTACATAAAAGCGGACAAAAAGAAGAAAGAGCGTAAGGTCATGGTATTACCGGACTCTATATTAAGTAGGAAATTGAAATCTTTAGATTAAAAACACAATATAAGGGCCGTTTTAAAACAATACCTCACACTAGGCACTATACTCCCTAACCAAAAAGAAAAGATTGAACCCGTGGAAACATCATGAGTGTATGAAATGCCATTCAATAATTTTAGTCTCATGTATGTTGGTGAGACCATGGACTCAAACAAGGTAACAAGAGGTGAACAAAGAACTGCATGTAAGTATGGACATATTGCTAAATCTAATTTTGCTGGTCATGTAGTGGAGACTTGATACACTATGAACTTGGAGGATTACAAACGCATAGCTATATGTAGTCGTAATATGGTGACGAGATTGATTAGCGAATCTATCGAAATTAAATCTATATGTAATTTTATGAATGAAACAGCCGTTGAAAAATCGGTAGGTTCGATTTGGAATACCGCATTAGCTAATGGCAGGAAAAGATGATTGCATGAATTCGAAACTGAAGCTAATACCAGTAAAAGAATAAGAACATCAGATTAAAATTGACTTGTAATTGGGCTTATTATTCAATTAGTGGATAATCAATTATTCAGAATATAGTCTTCCTAAATTTCAGCTCTAACTATTCGTTTGATTTTAAAACTCTTATTGATTTGAACGCTCATTTTTGTGTCCTACAGCCCAACCCTACCTTTTAAGATCATTCTAATAATACGGCATTTCAAATGTTTAGAAATTATAATTAGTTTGACGATTGTAAATGGGAAATGAATGTATATTGACTGCAGTTTCATTTAGATGTACGTACATGTGTATCAATTATATTTTAACTGAACTTTTTAGTTTAAGTATACACATTTTACCTGATTTTCGGATTGCGTACCGAAATATTTGAATCCACTGTCATCATGATTTTTGCAAATATTTCGACCTCCGGTTACGGAGGTCTTTTTCAATGCCAAACACATCACACACTTAGTTGACAATCAATATGTCAAGTGGAAATATTAATTTAAACCGCCTCATTTATACTTGTTCTTGGAAGAATAAGTATAAATATGGAATTCCACATTCTTCTACCAAATATATAGTGGTTAAAGGGCGTAATACCGGCTCCTACTGATGAGTCGCCAGTAAGCACGAAACGATGTGCATGAGATTATACTTTCCGTTCATGCTGCCTTTGGTTTATCCTTCTGGTCACAACTGAACTAATTTGTTACTAGGTTCGCAAAACCTAATACATACATACTGGCCATTATCCTCTTTGTCATTAATGTGTTTTTTCATTCTAGTTAGAAATATACTGTGTAATATTCGAAGGCAATGGACATTATATATATATATATATATATATATATATATATATATATATATATATATATATATATAGAAAGGCACATTTTCACAGGCCTTTCCTAGAGGCATTTCTATTTCCACTATTGTAGAGTTATATTTAAGTATAATCAAAAATTATTCGTGATCATTTTGATAAGTTAAAAATTATGTACAGTTAGATTAATTAATTTATCTACAATAAGTATTTCTGTTTTATTTCACACACAGTCATTAAAGTGTGTTTTAACTACAACTGAATACTGACATTGGCAACAATTAACTGTTACTTGATTAACACAAACGAAGAAAATTGTTGACTTGTTATACAGTGTGCTGACATAACACAGTTAGCTTTTACAAACAAGCATTCGCAGTGTCATTTTGGCGTGCGTTTCATCATACGCAAAACGTAACTTTATCCACAGTATTTAAAAAATTAAAGGCAGTCCATTTCACAGAATTCGCCGTCTCATTTAGGGCATGCATATTTTATGTTCAATATCATTAAAGTCACATTGTTCATCCGGTTAATTTGGTCAGGTCTCTAATAAAGAGGTTTATTTAATTTGAATTTGCATCGTTCTTATCTTAACAGAATGATCACGAATAAATTGTAATTAAGCACTAGCATGCAGTTATATAAATGTTGAAATAAACAAGACTCTACAAAGGGCCTATGTGAATGTGACTTTATATATATATATATATATATATATATATATATATATATATATATATGCGTGTGTGTTTATATATCTGAGAATATATATATAATTCTGCGGTTTGATATAATCAAAAAAGAATGTAAAGGAGAAAATTATGGCTATCCTGTTTTATTTTGTTTATATTGGGTAACTCCTCATTTTAGAGACAGAAAACGAGCAAAAAATCAATAATTCCTAGCTTTAAAGTTCGTCTCCATTGCCAGCAGATCGACAGATGTCGTCTGGTGTTCATTTAAGTTGGAATCCTTATCAACATATTCAACATAATATTTGTCATTTTCATAATGTGACTGCTTAAAATAAGAAACTGGGGAAATCAAGATTGGTATTAACGTAAGATCTTTAGAAATAGTGTCTCGTCAAATATATGCGACAGGGTGGCTCAGTGGTTGGACCATCAAATTCCAAAACACATGTGTCAATATATATATAGACAATACAATAAAACATTATTTAAATGCGCGGGTGGTGGTATCAATTCTTAAAATAAAGTATGCGAGCTTGAAATAAACACCAATCACATTTTATTTAACAGGTCTTCGAACAGCATAGAAAAACTACCGCCAGTCGAACGCACTGACGCATTTCGACCTTCCATGATTATCATCAGATTACGACGGCAAACTTACTAGCGAGGATCAATCCGCATTCCATATATACGGAAAGCAAAATTAAATATGCGGCTTTCCATATATTTGCAATGCGGATCGATCCGCACTAATGATGACCATAGTAGGTCGAAATGCTTCATTGCGTTGGACTGGCGGAAGTTTTTCTATGTTATTCAAAGACCGGTTAAATAAAATGGGATTGGTTTTTACTTCAAACTCGCAAACTTGATTTTAAGAAGTAAAAAAAATATGCTCAAATTTGAACCCTGCCCACGGCAAATTCTGGCCAGTGCGTGATGAGATTCCAATAAATGCGAAACTGGTCTTCTGGATGAATCGCCTTATCTGCACTATAAAATTCTTAGTTTAAACAGACATTGTATGTAGTTAATGGGTCAGGTGTTTATATAGAGATGAAGTATGTGAACTGAAATATACACTATTCTTATTATGCATCCAGTAGCAAAATTTACAAAATAACCATAATGACGCGTCTCTACCTTCCACTGTACTCACGAAACCGAACTAACTGACTAGAAGCAAAACGAAATGCATAAATAAGCGATAAAGTATCAAGCATGTTGCTCTTACACTTTGAAATTTTGCATAAATTGAGTCTATTTGGAATGTGGTCTGTATATTTTACCTGCAGTCACAGACAAAAAACATTTTTTGCAATTTCGCACACCATTCCTGTTGAGCCACTGAAAATTATTGCAATCAAGTTGTTTAAACTGATACAAACACAGATCAAAATTTAGATTATTTAGTCCCATGAAAAAACTCTATATAAAGGAAATATGTTGAGCGAAAGGAATAAATTAATTACGTAGCTATTGTTGTACAGAACAAAGTGCCTACATCCACATTGTTGGGTAAAACAAGATCCTATATAACATTTAATAGTGGTAGCGTTTATCGTTAAAAGCGCAATCACAAGGGCATTTTAGATGGTAGCGTGGCAATCAGCAAATATGCTTCGAAACTCGGAGATAGTTGCAGTTGCCAGCCATAATGTTGAAAAATATTTTTGATTGAAATATCTCAGAGTAACTTTTACAGGAAATCTAGAAACAGTGGAGTCTAATTATCAATTGTCTCACCAGAATGGCGCAGCGGTTAATGTCACAGAATCTGAAGCAAAAATTCTTCAGTTCGAGAACCGTTTGCCGCCAAATTATAGAACGTACACATGGAGGG
>JAQBSW010007080.1:0-43571 GCA_029291075.1 Eudiplozoon nipponicum
AGGAAGTAGAAGACCGTACTTTCTGCACACCAACGGCATCAACGGCGCCACAGGGAAGAAGCCAACTACAATCCGACATCCCTGTCGACTCTTTTCGTCCACGCCGAATTTTTCACATAGAGAACCAAATGGACAATGCCGGTCGCACAATAGCTCCAGCTTGTTTGCACGACCGAAAGCCTAAATCGATTTCTGCACCTGATTTTTCAAAATATGGTTATTGTGCACACAGGTGCGGCAGTCCTCCAAAGGCGATTCAATGAGATAGTCGCTAGGCGTTTCTTCTTTCGCAATATACAGGTTTTTGTTCATGTTCTTTATGGCCTATGAAAATGCACACTCAAAGGGGGCCTGGTTTTTAATTTTCCACAAATCCTCATCACCGTCAGCTGTCCGCTAAAGCCTGATTTCTCTGAAAATTTCGGCTTCATTGTTGATCTTTGCCAATCAAAAGACACAATCCTCCACCGGGCATTTCTGGCTTTTGATACCACTTGTTTTCCGAGCGTTTAGAGTTACAGGCCAATTAGTACTCCCGCGCAAATTCAGCAGAGTTTGCAGCTTCCTTTTCAAAATGTTCGCATTTTCGATCTTAATATTACGAGTCTCCAACACGATGCGACATATCGTCACAGAAGGTAAACCTATTGCACTCAAGAAGCGACCACTGGCTCCTGCTAAGCTAAAAGCTGCCCAAGAAGAATTCTCAAGGCTTTTGGAAGATGGAATCATCAGACCATCGAAAAATTCATGGGCGTCACCACTCATTCTAGTTCCTAATAAACGGAATAAAAATAGTATTTCGTGGACATTGTAGCAATTAGCAGGTCTGATGCATATCCTATCCCAAATATCAACACTTTACTTGAAAAACTCAACGGCAGCAATTTCTTCTCAGTGATGATCTCGTGTGCTTACTATCGTTATCTGTAGCACCAGATAGAAAATTGTAGTCATCACTCATTTCGCCATCTTGGAATATTTTTGCCTTTTTTAGCTTGGGTGCGTGCTACTTCAGACATTTCAAAGATTCATAGACACATAATTTCACTATATCTGTTTATTACATATAAGTTGAAGTCATATGCCAACGACATTATGGTATTCAGTCCAGATCTAGAATCTTATGCGAAACATCTACGAAATGTCCTCTCACGCTTATCCAACCACGGACTCAAGATCAACTGTGACAAGACGCAGATTGCAACTACATCCGTGGACATCTTAGGACATCGTATCACGCCACAAGGTATTCAACTTTTGCTGTCAAAGTCGAATTCAATCAAGAATATCAAGTCACCGAGGACTGTTAACGAGTTGCAGAAAATTCTGGGAGTACTAAACTACTATCGCAAGTTCCTTTTGGGCCTTTTAAAACAAATTTATCCTTTGTGCAGGCACCTGCGGAATCGAAAAGGACTTATCAAGAATTTCATCATTGCTTGGTCATCCGAAGACGAGGAATTACTTCGACTCGGCGTCAACTCGTATGGAAATGCCACAATGCTAACACATCCAGATTTTTTGAAAGTTATTTTTACCATCAGACATTTTCCGCTATTGGTTACGTTACAGGAATCGACGTGGAAAGCCTGAAGTTCTTCCAGCGCTTACTGCGCGTTTCCACCAGTAGAAACGAAGAACTTCGCCACGACGCAGTGCGCCATTTTATTAGCATCATTGGCAGTAAAAGATTTGTTGTTTTCACAGATCATGCACCATTAGTTAGTGAGGCCTGGAAAGGACATCTTCAATGAAGTTCTGTTTGCCCTTGACGTGAAAGACGTCAAATTGCCATTCGCTTAGACGAGAAAGCTGTCTTTCCACTCTGGCAGGGTACTTGGCGATAGATGAAGTTGCCTTTCGAAGTGCGCTAACTAGTGGTGCATGATCTGTGAAAACAACAAATCTGCTACTGCAAATGATGCTAATAAAATGGCGCACTGCGTCGTGGATGGCGAGAAGTTCTCGGCCGAAAGTGTCGTACCTCGTTTCTACTGGTTGGAGAGTACGCGAGTAGAAACTGATAGGCTTCCGAACTCCGTCGATCTCTTGGTCCAACGTGGCTCCAATAGCGAATTCAGAAGCATCTGTCGTGAGTAGAAATGGCTTTTCAAAATCTGGATGTGTTAGCATTGTGGCATTTGCTAACGAGTTGATGGCAAGTCGAAGTAATTCCTCGTCTTCGGATGACCAAGCAATGATGGAATTCTTGCTAAGTCCTTTGCTGTTCCGCAGGTGTCTGTACAAAGGATAAAGTTGTGTAGAAAGGCCCGGAAGAAACTTGCGATAATAGTTTAGTACTCCCAGGATTTTCTGGAACTCGCTAACAGTCCTTGGTGACTTGATATTCTTTATTGAGTTCGTCTTTTACGGCAACGGTTGAATACCTTGGGCCGTGATACGATGCCATAAGAAGTCGACGGATGAAGTTACAAAGTGCTTCTTGTCACAGTTGATCTTAAATCCGTGGTTGGATAAGCGTGAGAGGACATTTCGTAGATGTTTCGCATGAGATTCTAGATCTGGACTGAATACCATAATGTCATCGAGATATGACATACAATAAGCAGAGTCGTCGCGAAGTATGTTGTCTATGAATCTTTGAAATGTTTGAGTAGCACACTTAAGTCCAAAAGGCATGTAAAGATATTCAAAAAGGCCAAATGGAGTGATGACTGCAGTTTTCTCGATATCCTCTGGTGCTACCGGGATGTGATGGTAAGCTTGTCTGAGGTCAATCACTGAGAAGAAATTGCTGCCGTTGAGTTTTTCAAGTAAAGTGTTAATATTTGGAATAGGATATGCATCAGATTTTGTCACTGAATTTAGTTTACGGTAGTCTCCACATGGCTCTGTACGATCCGTTGCAGAGCCCAGTGCGTGGTGACGCCCATACAACCGATGGCCAGAGACCCATCCCAGCCGAGATCCTTCCTTGGGGCGCTTCAGCTTAGCAGGAGACAGTGGTTGTTTCTTGAGTGCAATAGGTTGTCCTTCTGTGACGATTTGATGCATCGTGTTGGAGACTGGTAGCTCTGACTTGTTAAGATCAAAAAGCGACTTGTATTTTTGAAGAGCTGCTGATATCTCTGCTGAATGGTGCACTGGGGTTGGCTGAATGACCTTTAACTCCAAACGCTCGGAGGCAAGTGTCCAAAAACTTTGCTCAAGTCCGGTGGAGGGGTCGATGATCTTTTGATTGGCAAGATCAACAATGAGCCGAAATTTCAGAAGGAAATCAAGGCCTATTATATTATGTGAGACCTTGGCAATGATGAAGTTGTGGGAAAATTCACGTCGTAGACCTATGTTGAGTGTGCGGTATTGGCAGCCATAAGTTGGTATGGGCTCGCCTGTTGCTGTTGCGAGAAGAACGCCTAGCGACATCTCGGCCATTGAATCACCTTTGAGAACTGAGACTGCCGCACCTGTGTCTGCGATGAGCTCTTCGCCAGTTTTGAAATCAAGAAGGTGCAGAAGCTCGTTGGGCTGTTTGGCCGGGTCATGCAAACAAGTAGGCTGGTGATTGCGACCGGCGTTGTCCGTTTGGTTCTCTATGTGAAAAATTCGGCGTGGACGAAAAGAGTCGACAGGGATATCGGATTTTAGTTGGCTTCTTCCCTGTGGCGCCGTTGATGCCGTTGATGTGCAGAAAGTACGGTCTTTTACTTCCTGCGCCAGACGTTTCCCGATACTGATGCACCCTTGTGCCTGCGGTCTGTTGTCCTTTCCGTCAGCTGTGGAAATTGGCACTCATTCGGAAATTCTTCGGAACAACAAAGACAGACTTGGCATGAATAATATATATATATATATATATACTTTAACGAAACTCTTACCCACAAAAAGCTTCCACAGTTGAATGAGCACTGATCAAAAGCACGTCACAATAAATGATTCCAAAAATCCGCAATTGAGTCTGTCGAGTACGTACGGTATCGTTTTGTACGTAGGAAAGATGAACAGAGGCCCCGTTGGCCTTTGATGCCAATGTATTCTTATGTATTATATCCCCAAAAAAAAACTCCACACAAATCCACGAATATATACCCAACAAAATTCCCAGAAGACCACGATTAGGGTAAAGAAAACGCAAATTTTAATCTATTTTTATCCCAAATAAATGAAAAAGGAAGTCAATTTTATTTATACCAAAAATCAGAACAATAATCAATATCCTGGCGCGGTCGCCAATTTTGTAAACGCCACGGCTTCAAGTAAATGCCGTACGACGTTACAAACTCGGTTAAGGTGCTCTGAATAGAGATTTGTTACTGATAGGGGGCCCTTAAGAGGGCCTGGTCGTGCGTTCTCCTGAATTATTCAGAGTGTGAAGATGTCCTGGAGCCTTGGGTGGACTCTGATTGTTGTTGCTCTCGTGGTTGAGTTGTAATCACGATGTGGATAACGTCGTTCAGGTTCTGCAATTAATTGGCTCGTCTCGCTGGTTGTACCGCAACAAGATGAGTCACGGATGTAGCCAATTGTTGGTGAAACTATCAAATCACCAGCGTAGGTATTGACATCCGACAGAACGCACACGCGTAACGCAAAGCAGAATGCAAATGCGACAACTGACTTGAATGGTAAATTGCCGTGATTAAATAGCATGCCATGTCTACTTGCACACTTTTGGTTAAACGGCAAGTTTCGCCTTTTTCTCATTGGTACAACGCAAATAAAATTTAATCTAATTTACGCAATATGTCGGCCATTAATTTGTGTCGTTACAGTATGGTTAAATATCTTAAACGTGAGGGTGTATGTAGAGGTTAATTAAATAATTGGACATCAATTAACTCCGCATTTAAAAATGAATCAAATTTTATTTTTGGACATGTGAAGTTATCGCTGGTTTCGTAAAACAATATTGTGTTTTTTTTAAATATTGTAAATTTCATTGAAATTTCATTTTTTCCTAATGTCGATGTGTTTGACTTGTCTTATTGAATGCTTAGAAGAGAGTTTTATCTGAGTTGCTGAATTGCCCAAGCGGAATAATGCGTGATTCCATCTGCGGTCTCTTTGCTAACAAATTATTGTAATCCACTACCGTTCTTATTACACATTACTGGGAAGGATCTCAAATTTGCTTCAAGTAATTGACGTGGATATTTGTTTTCAAAATAACCACAGTATCGGTCTGTCATCTGTGTATATCAGCGCATCCCGGTAAGCTTAATTAATATAATATATAAATTGCAAGAAATTTAATCCTAATATTTTGGCTGGTTTATCAAATATTGAGGATATAGAGCAGTTAGCAAGTGGACTTAAGGAATGTTATTAAAAAGATAGTTCTGAGGAACTTAAATGTTCCAAATTAGATGATAATACCGCATATATGGATTATCCGGGCCTGGCAACTTAGAGGCTCTCTTATGGTAGTGACCAAAGGGCCACTACACTGTGTTTCTTTTTCATTTTATATTTTGGGAGCTCATTAAATTGACGTTAGCATATACCACATTTTACTCTGGTTGTGAATTTTTCTTAAGTTGAGGTCTTGTGGGCAATTTTTTTTGGGGAATTTTTTTGAGGGAAGATGTTCTTTTCAAAATGTTTTCCTACGTACAAAATTGTACACCTTTGTGATCTTGTGTGCCAAACTGGAATGTGGACGCAGAATATTGTTTTTGATTTTGTGAAAGAACATTATTGACTGTACGAAAGTGCAGAACTGTGACTGTGCTCATCTCGTCATTTTCGAGCAGATTTTGGTAATCGTTTTGTTTCACGTCTTTTTATACATTTCATCTTGCCTATAAATTTGTGTTTTTCAGATCCCGTAAGATTGTTAGAATGTCACGTCCAATTTTAGATATTGATGTTCCTGTTTGGGATGGAGATAGCGAACTATTCTTTATGCGTGTAGACTCCGCTTTCTTCCCATTTCCAGATTATGACATTCATCAAAAAGTGTCAAAGGTTTTCGCAAAACTACCTTCAGAATTGCAACGATGGATTTATCCAAAGCTTGAGATCATTAGAAAATTACCCAATAAAATTTTGGGCTTCCAAAATGAATTAGAATCTTTGCTGCGTCCCACTAAAACTGAACAGATAATAAATAAATATGCGCAGTTAGACATGTCAAACCTTGGCCCCATTGAGATTTGGAAAAGATGGTATAAAACCAATATTTTTGATCTTGAAGCTAAGTGTGCTTTTATTAACAATCTTCCCCATCACAAAATTTGTTCGCCAGAAACCTCCCCATCACTCTCTCAATAGATGACTTATCTGAGAGATGCGAGTTAGAAATTAGGGTTTTGAAACCTATGTTAAATTCGTCATCCTTTTGTCCTTCCCCGAAGAATGATAATATCTCCTCCTTGGAGAGGACAATAGCGAACGTGGCTAAAGCTCTAGAAGGATTGGCCATAGGGAAATCTGAGCTAAATCAGATGAACGCTCGACCCATTTTTACTCTCAAAATTCAAAATAACAGTGGGTGGCGATCTAGATCCCCGCAATCTTTTAACATATATGCCCCAAAGAACTGGTGCTACAATCACAAGAAATATTTTATTCATGTCAAGTCTGTCTCTGGCGTTCAGAAGAATTTCCGAATGAATGTCAATTTCCACAGTTGACGGGAAAGACCACAAAAAAACATGCGCCGTAGAGCATCAGGATCGGGAAATGTTTGGCGCAGAAATAAGAAGATCGTACTTTCAGCGCATCAACTTCATCAACGGCGCCACAAGGACGCAATCACTTCAAATATGGAATTCCTATTGACTCTTTTTGTCCACGCCGAATATGCCACATAGACAGCCAAACTGACATTGTCAGTCGCAATCACCAGCCTACCTGTTTGCATGACCCGGCCAAACAGCCCAACGATTTTCTGCATCATCTTGAATTCAGAACTAGCGAAGAATTCTTCGTAGACACAGGTGCATCAGTCTCAGTTCTCAAGGGTGATTCAATGGTCGGGATGTCGCTGGGCGTTTTACTCGCAACATCTACATGGGAGTCCATACCTACTTATGGCTGCCGGTATCGCACACTCAAAACAGTTATGAGGCGTGAATTTACTCACAACTTCATCGTCACCAAGGTCTCACACAACATAATAGACCTTAATTTTCTTTTTAAATTTCGGCTCATTGTTGATCTTGCCAATCAAAAGATCATCGACCCCTCCACCGGACTTGAGCAAGGTTTTTGGACAATTACCTCCGAGCGTTTGAAATTACAGGTCATTCAGCTAACCCTAGTGCATCATTCAGCAGAGATATCAGCAGCTTTTCGAGAACACAAGTCGATTTTCGATCTCAGCAAGTCAGAGCTTTGAGTCTCTAACACGATGCACCATATCGTCACGGAAGGACAACCTATTGCACTCAAGAAGCAACCACTGTCCCCTGCTAAACTGAATACTGCCCAAAAGAAATTTTCAAGGCTTTTGGAAGAGGGAATCATCAGACCATCGAAAAGTTCTTGGGCGTCACCACTGCCCTTTGTCTCCAAATCAAACGGATCGTACAGAGCCTGCGGATATTACCGTAACTTAAATTCAGTGACAAAATCTTATGCATATCCTATTCCCAATATTTACTCATTGCTTGAAAAACTCAACGGTAGCAATTTATTCTCAGTGATTGACCTCAGGCAAGCCTACCACCACATACCGGTAACGTCAGAAGATATTGAAAAGACTGCGATCATCACTGAATTTGGCTTTTTCTAATATCTTTACATGTCTTTTGCACTTTAGTGTGCTACACAGACATTTCCAAGGTTCATGGACAACATAATTCGCGACGACACCGCTAACTGTATGTCATATCTCGATGACATAGGGGTATTCATTCCAGACTTAGAATCTTAAGCCAAGCATTTACGAAATGTCCTCTCACATTTATCCAACCGCGGACTCAAGATAAACTGTGACAAGTCGCCGATTGAAACTATATCCGTTGACTTCCTAGGGCATTGTATCACGCCACATGGTATTCAAACTGTGCCGTTAAAGGAGAATTCAATCAGGAATATCAAGTCACCGAAGACTGTAATCGAGTTGCAGGAAATATTTGGAGTTCTAAACTACTATCTCAAGTTCCTTCCCGGCCTTTCAAGACAACATTATCCTTTGTATAGGCATATTCGGAATCAAAAATGAGTTGGCAAGAACACCGTTCTTACTTGGTCATCTAAAAACGAGGAATTCCTTTGACTTGCTATCAACTCATTAGGAAATGCTACAATGCTAACGCATCCAGTTTTTCAACGACCATCTCTACTCACGTCAGATGCTTCTGATTTCGCTATTGGAGCCACGTTTGAACTAGAGATCGACGGGGCTCGGAAGCCTATCATTTTCTACTCGCATACTCTCCAACAAGTAGAAACGAGATACGACATTTTCAGGCGAAATCTCTTCGCCAATCACGAGGCAGTGCGCAATTTGATTAGCATCATTGGCAGCAGCAGATTTGTTGTTTTTACAGATCATGCACTATTAGTTAATGCATTTCGAAACACGAATTCAACTATCGCCAAGTACCCTGCAAGAGTGGAAAGACAGCTTTAACATCTAAGCGAATGGCAATTCGACATCTTTCATGTCAAGGACGATCGAAACTTCATTGCAGACGCCCTTTCCAGGCCAGATGTCTCGCCACAAACACCATCGCCATCGCCATTCATTGCCAACTCCGTGACACTCAGAGAACATGCACTAGAGCCATCCCTCTTGCGAACGGAACAGCGTGGTGACACTCACATTTAAAGATCAGTAACGCGGTCCTTAACCGATTTTGCTCAGAAAACCAAAATAACTCATTATCATGCAAGGCGCGACAGCGACATCAGTAAGCATAGACAGGTTGAAACCATTCAGCGAACCGCTTGACCCTGGGAGCATTCAACCTTCTACACACGTCTCAGTCTCTATCTGTCTACAATCTCAACCTATCAATAGCTTGTTTTGCATAATGCGTAATTTTTCGTTATTCTGTGTATCAAATTTTTATCTTTACACACACACTATGTCACACAACATGTCCTATGAATCCACATGATTCATTTTTTTCTCGCACACACTTGTCTCACGTGATATAACCAGTTATTCTTAACTAATAATTGTGTAGCATTTTTTAACAGTTCTTTGGTATTATGTAATCTCTGCGACAATGTTCGAGTACAATTTTTGTCGTTACCTTGATTTTAATTTATGTATTTTTACGTTGTAACATATGGCTCACACCTGAGCTCACACTGCCTGTTTTGGAATGACCAGCTACTTAGGGCTAACGTCTTTGTTTAACAACACTAGGTAGTTATCAGCTTCATATCATGGTACAGGCCACTTTCAAGGCATATCTCAACTTCATCAGTTGCACAGTGACCACTCTACGAATATTATGGCCACAACGTCGAGGACACACTAGCTCCTTTGGTCGTATTCAAACATATTGACGGCGATCCAGCCTGTCAAGGTTTCAACTTAAACCTGACGAACTCAGTCGCAATCTACATTGAAATCCTCCCGCTGCGGCTCCCAAACCTTACACTGCTCTACTTTGCCTCACACGGTATGACCGGTCGTTTCAGCTAACAATTTGTGTAGCAATTCCTAGTGGTTATTTGGTATCATATCATTGTTGAAGCACCCAACAAGCACAGCCGGATCTCGATAAAATATATATGAATACGGTCAACAAAATCCGAAAATGCAAGCTCGTTTTGGGATTAATTAATTAATCTGAATCGGCATCCAAACGAAGCGTAATTCTATATAGATTACGCGATTTGAAAAAAATATTTTGTGATTGAAATAATTAAAGGATACATTACTTGTGAAATTAAATAATTATTAAATATGACGGTATATTTAAAAGAAATACTACTGGTTTGAATAACACAATATTTACTTGAGTAAAAATATATGAAAAACATAAACAATCAAAATGTATGCACGCACCAAATTTCAATCCCATCTGAATATAACCGTCCAACGCCAAAATCCATTTAGATCAAAATGAATGAAAGCACTATTATGGATCTAACTGATCTTTCGGATAACCAGGAATGTGAACCTCTTATTGACAATGATGCATTAATAAATGAATGCTAAAAATATAATCTAAAAACACTAAAATATCACCTTGGTGTATCGTTTATTTATGTAACGTTTATGGATGCGCTCTGCATTTTTATAAACAGAATTTTGAATGATGTAAACACACCAATAGATTTTCTAAACTATCGTAGCTAAACCGTTGCCTAAGGTAAGCCAAGCTGTGCCACTGATTATAGATTAATTTTTATTATCCCTTCATTTTTGAAGATAATAGAACGACTGATACTCGATCATTTAAAATTTATATTGCCGGTTGATTTTGATACAAGTCAACATGGCTTTACGAAAGATCGATAGACAATTACTAATGTGCTTTCTTTGTGGAAGCATGTAATTACACTCGACAAGAAATCGTTGGATACACTAGTTGTCTTTATAGATATCTCAAAATCCTTTGATTCTATATCATTTGATGCTATTTTGAAGGCGTCTAATTCATTGAATATTAATCCTAATACTTTAAGATTACTCAGGTACTATTTATATAATAGAAGAATGAGTATTCAAGTAAATAAATTCAGATCGAGAATGATATGAGTTAAAATGGAGTTTCACAAGGATAAGGATAAGGACCAATATTATTTAAAATCATATCTAAACATTTGCAAACTGAGATCCTTAATGATCGAGTTTGCAAATTTTATGATGATTTAAAAATCATTGTTACAATAGATCTAAAAATAACGAGTTCTCTAAAAATAACGTAACACTAGATTTTTATGACTTGAATAAATATTTAATAACATTAGGGCTAAGAATAAACAGCAAACAGAAGAAAGAATTAAAAATCGGTTACATAACAAAATTTAATTATGTTTATTTTTATGATGCCATGTTTAATGATGTTTTTGAAATCAAACTTCAGCAAGAAATTAAGGATTTAGGCATAACTATTCAATATACAGCTTCTGCTGAAAGACATATTGAAAGAATAATTAGCAGCGCTAAGAACGGTTGGGCGCTAATAAATAGAAATATATTAGCGAACGATATAAAATTTCAAATGTATATTATTTGCATTAGGCCGATACTGGTATATGCCACCGCTACTTGGAATCCAATGAATAAGGGTTTGTCAGATAAGCTAGAAGTTGTATAAAGAAAAGTTATGAAACATATTATCCATGTGTCCTGCACCATATACGGAAACGGATTCCATTTTGTATTAATTCAAACTTTGTGTTCGGAGGATGTGCTAGTGTATAAAATTATTCAACTTAAATTAGGGGACAGGAGAATCTATGAATCCAATAGGGAAGATTCATGAAGTTGAATAAGAGACAAGGATAATTGTTATCGGAAACAGATTTTATTGAGATTTTATTTCCAAGTTTTGTATTATTATAATTGAAATGTTATGCACTAGATCTTCAAATTAGTTAACATTACATACAATCAATTGCTAGTCATGGTTCTCAATTTTTGCATAATGTTACACTCGAATTATACCTTAATTGTTCCTAATTTGGTGATGTATATATTATTCTTTTCAGTCGAACTTTCTGATATTGATATATTGTATTGTACAACTAGTGAGATATACCTATCTACATGAGATTAATTGCACAATTATTGTGATGTGATAATTATTTTAATATATATTGTACAATTTCCAATTTTATTATTTGATGGAATATGTGTGGTTTGAATCCAAATAAAGATATTCTATTCTATTCTAAAAAAAAAGTAGAAACTTCATCTGGACATTTGGCGGTCTCTTCTCCTTTGAAGAGAAATGCTGTGGGGAATTTATTTTATTTTTAGAAAATTTATTAAATTTAAAATCAATTGCCATCTGGGCCTAGGGAAATGCCTCCGTCTAAAATGCCTTTTAAATTTTTACGTACTGAACTAAAAAAATATACAATACTTTTGCTCTTTTGAATTTTGATTATAAAAATACATTCTCGTGGTTGAACAAAAGACAAGGATAATTGTGATCAGCAACATAATTTCTTGAAATTTTTATATCTACTATCTGTATTGTTATATTGGAAAAGCTACGTATTATACCATCCTATTGGTCAGCCTTACAAATAAACAATTGTTAGTCCTGATTCTCATTTATGTGTAATATTACACTCAAATTATACCTTAATCTTTCCAAATATCAGGCCAGAGAGCTTCGATGATAAATCTATTATCATTTATATCATCAATAATTTTTATAATTGTGATTATTTAAAAACTTCTGTTTTAGTGCCCTTATCATAATAATTATATCAAAATTGATATAGCGTATGCAATGATATTACTGCTGGATGTTCAAATGTTGAGAAATCATATAATACAATTATTAAGATTTATTTATTTATATGGGACTTAAGGAAATATATGTGTGATGTGATATCTTTTATATACTGCACCATTTCTAATATTATTATCTATTTGGTGGAACACGTGTTGTTCTAATACATATAAAGTAAGTCTATTCCATTCTACTCTATTCTAGCTATGTATTAAAGCGTATCACTTACATAAAAGTTTCGGAAAGCAATTGTATCAGGGTGTCGACGCAAACTTAGTAATAATAGCTTAATAAAAATGTAAGGCTGATAGAATTATTATAAGAAGACTTCCATGTTGATACAAATACACGTAATAGCAAACAGGATCAAATAGTTTTATTTTATCTAGATGAAAATGCCGATGTGAAAGACGTCGAGAAAATAAATACTTTAATAAAAGAAGAGATGCATGCAGATATTGCTAAATGCTATAAGGTGGGGAAACGATCAGATCGTCCAAGGCCAGTAATTGTAAAATTATCAAAAAGGCCAACAAATATGCAAATATAATCTATCAATAAAAAGAAAGATGAGAATTTGAGTTTTCACAGCATATTTATTGGACGGGACAAAACGTTCCTCTAACGGAAGTTGGCAAAAGTAAAAAAGTTAAAGAACAACCAGGAACGGGAGCCGTCAACGTCTGATCAAGCTGTTAAACGGAATCTATCGAGTGAGACTGCAACATCAAAAAACGATGTATCGTTACTAAATGTTGTGGATTGCGGGGGGAGAGGAAGCATGGCCTCGAAGCCCGGGAAACGAATAGTAAAGAAGCCAACAAGGTTGAATCAGTAAAAGTCGATACTTGTTTAGATAAGTCGCTTTCTACATTTACTTTATTTTATGCTAACTTTCGAAGTGTTAAGAATAAGAACTTTTTGCTGTGTAATTTTATAATAAGTAACCATTTCGATTTTATAATATTATCTGAAACCTGGCTTAACAAGGATATTAAAAACCATGAATTTGATATTCCTCTCTATTCTTTATTCAGAAAGGACAGATCGCTGGATAAAAGAGGTGGAGGAGTACTCATTTATAGTAAATCTGTATTTAAGGCGAAAATTTTACATACTAGTGATGATAATGCTATCATTGATTTCTTATCTATACAATTTGATAATCTGATCTTAACAGCGGTTTACAGACCGCCGTATGCTACTTTATTTGATGATCAAACATTTACCAATTCTTTTCAATCTATCTTTGACTGCCATGGCTATAATGTAGTGGTAGGTGACTTTAATAAATTACAGGACTGTGAAATAACCAATTTTTTTCTAACCATGATCTCAAGCAGATTATAAATGAATCAACTAGAGGTTCGCAATGCTTAGATCATGTATACTTAGAAATTGAAATGGTAAAATCGCACAGTTATGATGTTGTCAATTATTTCAAAGAATTGGATCACAAACAAATTATTTTACAATGGAACATCTTGAGTGGCATAACACAGAAACTAAGTTTTGAAAATGCACACGTGCACTGTTCCAGAATCAACTGGAATTTTTTTAGAGAATTAAGCATACTGATTGATTATGAGAGTTTTTATTTCTTGAATACTGATGAATTTGTTTCTTCTGTTTCATCGTTATTATCTATTTTATTTCAGGCATCTACGTTTACGGACATTATACCGAAACGAATTAATAGGAAATTGTGTAAACTAAGAATTAAACGAGATAATATAATAAAGTGTAGTCTTATTAATAGTATTAAACAAATGAGGTTAGATTCCATTGATAACGAAATTAATTCATCACTGCTAATAATTCGTTAAAGATCAGAACGAATTATTTTGGCGAAAATGAAGAGTAATCCTAGATTAGGATACAAACTCCTTACAGATTACAGTAAATACAAGGAAAAGTTAAAGCCTATACTACCTGGGGATAAAACTGAGTATGGATTTCTCTGTGAATTGGAGGAAGTATTTGGCAATTTGATATGCAATCCACAGAATGAAAGAAATTTTATAGAACTATCTGACCCTTTGGGAGACCAGGAACCAGGACTTGTTATTGACAGTGATGAATTGATAAAATTGATGTTAAAAATCAAATCAAAAAAACAAAAAGATCACCTTGGTATTTCGATTGATAATCTGCTTCAATTACCCTTAACATTTAGGAATGTGCTCTACAACTTTAAAAATAGAATTTTGAAGAATGGGAAATTACCAATCGATATACTAACGATAGTAGCTAAGCCGTTGCCAAAAGTAAGTAAGCCAACGTGCGCCAGTGATTATAGATTAATCTCTATTATCCCTTCGTTTTTGAAGATAATAGAACGATTGATACTAGATCATTTAGAACGTATGTTACCGGCTGATTTTGACTTATGTCAACATGGCTTTACGAAAGGTAGATCGACAACTACTAATATGCTTTCCATGTGGAAACATGTAATCACATTAGACGAGAATAAGTTAGATGCATTAATTGTATTTATAGATATCTCAAAAGCTTTTGACTCTATATCTTTTGATGCTATTTTGAATGCGATTAGTTTGTTGAATATTGATCCGAATATTTTTAGATTACTTAAATACTATCTATATAATCGACGAATGAGTATTCAAGTAAACGATTTGATATCAAAATCGAAACGAGTAACGAGTGGAGTTCCACAGGGATCAAGCTTGGGGCCAATTTTATTTAAAATTGTATTTGCAAATTTGGAAACTAAGATCCTTAACGGTCGAGTTTGCAAATTCGCTGATGATTTAAAAATAATCTTCCCAATTGATCCAAAGAATGTCGAATTCTCCAAAAATAATGTGACATTAGATTTGTATGATTTGAGTAAATATTTGATTACACTAGGGCTGAGAATAAACAATAAAAAGACGAGAGCTTTAAAAATAGGTAACAGAACAAACTTTCATTATGTTTATTTTCATGATGCTGTTATTAATGATGTGTTTGAGATTAAACTTATGCAAGAAATTAAGGATTTAGGCATAACTATTCAATGTACAGCTTCTGCTGAGAGACATATTGAAAGTATAGTAGGTAGTGCCAAGAAAAGATGGGCACTAATAAATCGAAATATCTTATCAAATGATATAAAACTTCAAATGTATATAATATGGATTAGACCGGTACTAGAATATGCTGTCGCTACTTGGAATCCATTAAAAAAGGGTTTGTCTAATAAGATAGAAGCTGTACAAAGAAAAGTTGTGAAACATATTAGTCCTATTTCTTGCACTATATACGCCTCTAGATTACAGTTTGTGTCATTGCAATCTCTGTGGTTTCGGAGGATGTGTTATTGTATAAAAGTTTTCCATTTGAACCAGTGGACTGGTGCCTATATGACTCCGATAAGAAAGAGTCATGAAGTTGGAACTAGATCTGGACATTTGGCAATATCTCCTCCTTTGGTGGGGAATGTAGCGAGCAAGTTATTCTCTTTCTCGAAAATCTACAAAATTTATAACCAATTGCCGAAGGGGCTTAGAGAAATGCCTCCATCTAAGATGTCTTTTAAAATTTTATCTACTGAACTTGAAAAAGTCTGCAATCCTGCTGATATTTTTTATTTTGATTATGATAATACTTTCTCATGGTTGAATAAAAGACAAGGATAATTGTTATCGGAAACAGATTTTCTTGAGATTTTTATTTCCAAGTTTTGTATTATTATAATTGAAATGTTATGCACTATATCTTCAAATTAGTTAACATTACATACAATCAATTGCTAGTCATGGTTCTCAATTTTTGCATAATGTTACACTCGAATTATACCTTAATTGTTCCTAATTTGATGATGTATATATTATTCTTTTCAGTCGAACTTTCTGATATTGATATATTGCATAGTACAACTTGTGAGATATACTTATCTACGTGAGATTAATTGCACAATTATTGTGATATGATAATTTTTTTATATATATTGTACATTTTACAATTTTATTATTTGATGGAATATGTGTGGTTTGAATCCAAATAAAGATATTATATTCTATTCTATTCTATTCTTTATGTACATACTTTTGTCAGTATAAACTAACCATTTTATAGTGTTGTAAAGACACTTCATCCAGTAGACCGGTTTAGTCTTTGTTGAGAATTGGTCAGGTATTGTCCAGAATTTGCCGCTGACGGCAAATTTTAGATTAACTGTGACACTTAGCATCCCCAAATTACACATCTGAAGTTAAACCAAGTGAATACTTTTAACGCATTATCAATGAAAAACAGGTGATCTTGTTATATGCCTGTCCGTACATAGGAAACGAATAATTGATAAAAATGTGAATTTTATAAGCCAAACATAAAAATAAAAGGTACGTTTAACATAAATAGGTTTAATTGCGTAGATTTATACAGAACATTTACATACTTCTACTAAAAAAATTTAAGATTGATCCACTATTAGAAGCTGATGAATATGATTAAAAAAGTTATATAATTAATGAATGTAGAGACTCTAGTCAAATTAACTAATGAGAGCCACATGGATGCCAATTCTGAATCAGTTTTAGTGAGCTTATATGAGTCTGATAGGACAGTTTACTCTTCCAAATCTAATAAATTCATGCCTACGACTCCCTGTACCACGCTATCAATGTCCTGAAATTTAACATTAGCCTTCAGTTTAATCACACACACAAACTATATATATATATATAAAATTAAATAATAAGCGAAGGATTGTGTACTTCTTACGCAATACTACACCCCGAATGTTTAACATTGAAAGAGATTAGACATGAAAAACAGAATAATTAAATTACCTGTTCCTAAACAATTCCAATATGCCCAAATCAAAACGGAAACTCGTTTTAACAGGAATATATTATGGGGACCAAAGTTTGTATAATTAAAACGGAAATCAAGATAGCTGCTAGAAGTCAACAGAGTAGGTCACACACGTCAGACACAAAATACAGAAAAGCGAACTGTTCTCCATATGTCACTTCTACTTTGTAATTATTTTTTTACTGCAATTACTAAGTAGACTTTGTTTACAGATTATACTTTGCTTGGTATTATGTTTGCTTTGTAACAAAATTTTTATGTCAGGAAATATCTTCCTTTTTCTTCACCACATTGTCAAAAATGGCGCCTAGTAATACACGTAATACTTGTTCTTTAGCTGTCGTTGAACCATTCCGGAACGAGTTTGGCATACTGATGCCATAGACATCGACCTTGTGCATTGTTAATTTTCCTCTTATACTGACAGTTCGACTGAAGTTGATCGGAATGCAACGATTCAAAGTCACTCAATCGTCTATGCCGGTTACTTCTACCAAGACATTTTTGTCTGTCATTCTCTTGACCTTATACGGTACTTTCTAAAATGTAGTAAGTAAATGCTTTCTATGTTCATTAGCGACAAAGACATGCGATGGCGTTCTTAGATCGGAGGACACAGTATTTGGTTTATACTTTTCCTGTCTCTGTCTGAGCTAAATGACACATTTTATCTTTAATTGCTCAAAGAAACCAATCTATGTGTCTAGAAGCCCAATCAAGACTACTTGGAGTGTCAAGTAGAAGATCTCCAGGCAGCCTCAATTTTTCTCCATATACCAATTCTGCCTCTGAAGTTACTAATTGTGCCCTATATCTGTTACGAATGGCGAGCAATAGTATGGGAAGATCGTGTTCCCAGCTTGTTCCACTGGTAAACCTCAACACAGCTTTTAATTCACGATGCAGCTTTTCTACGATCCCATTTGTGCGTGGATTGCATGCGCTAATATGCAATACATTTATTTCCATGATATTGAGAGATCTTTTGAAATGTTCTGGCACACATTTACTAACGCAATCACCGCGATCCTTACCCGTACAACATAAAGTGACGCATAATTATGCAGGAATGTGAACAAGACTTCGTGAGCGGTCGTATCCTTCAAAATTTCTGTTTCAAATTGACGTCTATAACGACCAGTCGTTGTTAACAAATACTTTTAACCGTTAACGTCGGACATCTCGACAATGACTGCATGTACACGTTAGAACCGCCCGGATGGTATCCCAGTATTCCGTATCTCAGTTATAGTATAGAGTGGCACATCGAAATACGAGTTTACTTCGTTCCAGAACCGAGCTCTTAAGTCAATCAGCTCGTATCTCAGACGAATTTCTCTCATTTAAAATAACTGAATTCGATTTAATCCGTTCAGGACGTATGGAAAATCCCAAACCCATTGTAAATTAGGAATAAGGATATTTTTTTAAATGACAAGCAAACATGTATAATTAACAAATACATAACAAAATATGATGCTCCTTTTTTCAATAAGTCGGCATAAATACTCCGTGCCTTTTCGCATATTACCGTCTCCATCTGTGTATCTCCTGCCAACTCCTTCTCTTTCACCCTCACAAACAGAAGACTCTCCATTTTCTTGTGTCCTTAATTGGGAAAGAATTGTGGTTCCTTGTGCTGGTGGAGTACTCCTGATGGCGTCCTTTCGTCTCAATATCCTACAAATTATCGATGTACTACGGTCATAGATCTTTGCGAGTTCAATCACTCGTACGCCACGCTCATGTTTTTTCTATTATTTCTTGCTTTAGTTTTATTGATGTCATCCTCTCTTTCCTGTCACCATTGTCCTTAGCATTCACTTTCTTCGGCCCCATGATAACACCAAAAAATTCAGTAATCACGCAAAATCAAGCAAAAAAGAGTACAGCGCACAAGATACACTTCTATTCAAGTGGGTAACGCGTGCGAGTGAACGAGAAATTCTTTCGGATGATGTTCGACCCTGCGCGACAGCTAGCGGGACGCTGCGGAATCACGGTTCGTATCCTAAACAAAAATATGGCCCGAGCTCCGGCTCGTATCTCAAAAAGCTCGTATGTTATGCTGCTCGTATCACGAAGTACCACTGTATCTCTAAACCTTAAAGATCTGGCACTTAGCCCAGGCTCTTACACAAGCTCATATGCCTTTAGGCATATGCGGCCATACATTTCTGTCAGTAATTAGTCGATTGGGGCTTTTACGGATGGGTGTCCCGAATCATGTAGTTGGTGAATTATTTGAGCGCGTAACTCAAATGGCACATATGGTCAGTTTTGGTCTCTGAACGTTTCGCATAAAAACCACTTGCCGCAGGAGATTGTGAGCATAGTCGGGTCTCTTAGCAAATATTAAGGTAGAGGTATCCGATCCCTGCTCCTCCTCGATTTGTTTGGCTAAATTATTAGTAAATTCATCTAGATTCTTCAATGGGCCTTGACGTATTAGCTCGACGTATGCTCCGTTCGGTCTGCTCATTGCACCTGCTTCCACATTCTATTTACAAGCAATATGAGAGACAATGAAGTCGAACTCTGCTAATCCGATAATCTTGAAATTCACTCTACGACAGTTATTAAGCCTCTTGGTTTTAACACGTATGCTGATCAACGGCTTGTGAACTGATGACCTTCTAAATAATGCTCAAAGTGTAGCACTGCAGCATACACAGCAGAAGAAGTTTACCAAGGGTATCATAAGGTTTTTCTCGGGCATGAAGCTTTCGGTTTTAAAACCCAATTGGTTTCACTATTTCCTTGTCGCTTTGCATAAGCATTGTCCCTAATGCAACATCCGAGGCATCTGTGATTATATCAAATTGCTTCTCGTAATATAAAAGTTTTATGCAGCTTATAATTTCCTTATATAAATAAGGAATTTTTCTCGGTCTTCGTGACTCAAGGTGATAGGCCAGGTCCTCTTGATCGTGCTCTACTCACGTGTGAGATGGCGTGTTAGAGATCATAAAATTCCATCTAGATCTGGAATAAATCGTCCATAATAGCTGATTGTGCCAAAAAACCTTCGCATCTAGCGCACGATCCGGTGCTCATTTACATCTTTGATGGCTTGAATTTTATATTTCAAGTGTTTAATTCTGCATTTGGAAAAGGTATATCCAAGATATTGAACGGAAGAGCATCGAATTTTGCTCGTATTAAGATTGATGAATAATCCATATTGTTCCAGCATGGCTACAAATGCTTACGATGTTCCTCACATGATCGACTGAAAATAATTATGTCGTCTATGTACACAATCGCAAATGGAAAATAATGTAGGAATTCTTCAGCTAAACGCAGAAAAGTCTGAGGCATTTATCAACCCAAAAGTTATTCGAAGCAGTTTATGCGATCCTATGGGTTTCTGATAGTACGCTTTCTGGAGATCTAAAGTTGAATAAACCTCATTTCCCATTACGTCTCAGAGAAAAGTACTCCGGTTAGGGGTGGGATAAAAATTACATTTAGCCAATAAATTTAATAGACGATAATTCCAAAAAACCCTCCATTCTCCCGGTTCAGGTTTGGGAACCACCACATTCGCGAAACCATATTTGGAATTTGACCAACAAATTACCTTTTTGCGCAATTGGTAAAATTTAGCTAGAGCAAATTTTGCTTGTGTTGTGCCATTGTTTGAACTTTAGTTGACTTAGGCAACGGAGCCACTAAATCTACTTGGTGCTCCACTTCTGTCTTTAATCCATTTCGTTTGGCACTAAATGGTTGAAAAACTGCAAGTTGATTTTCTATGATATTGGCTAAGTCATTTGCCATTATAGGACAGAGTAAAAAACTAATATAACCTCTGAAGTATCAGACTCTGTTTTAACAGAATCAGGATTTGTCCAATGGTCTTAGTTTTGGGATTAAGTGCCAGATCGAAATAAGTAAAGAAATCTATCCCAATGATATGGTCCCTGATATCGACTACCAGATAATTCCATTGAACGTAGAAATTATGTCCAAAATTTACCGACAGTTTTTTCATCCCCATAACTCCCATCGGACTACCATTGGCGGCTCATAGATGATAATCAAATGTGGGGCAATCTGCTTCCAACACGTCTGCGCTAACTATGCGTACTTCTGTACCCGTGTCTATAGAAAACTCCAGACTGATCAGTTCATCTCTAATGACTAATTTATTTATAACCATGCAATGTTTTCGAGATCTCCAATTAGACAGAATCTAAACGTCTTGTCAACTGTCTCGGTGCTATCCAATATTATCGCTCTTTTTAATTTCGTTTTATGTATACTTTTTATTAGCATATCGAGTAGCCTCTGTAATGAAACCCACCATACGGCTCCTACTAGCGTGGGCCTTATGCAATCCTCGGTGTGGAGATGCTCTCTACAGGTCTGATGCCTCCTTACCATCTTGGTCCACCTAAACGCGGGTATATGCAGCTTTTTCCTTGGTAATTAGCATTCCGTCCATATTCACATTGTGCCTTAGATTATCCACGCTGCCCATCGAAACGTTGATGCGAGGTTCTAAATATGTGTTGCGCAATTGCTTACGCGTATTCACCATTTGATTTAAAATATGCGTTATAGTTGTAATGTTCACTAATTATAGTAATAAAACGTCTGATTGATCGGCCTACGCAAGTTGATCGACAACTTGCGCATGTATATTGGTAACAAAGTGTAGTGTGCGGCAGGATGGCCCAGTGGTTAGAGCACCAGATTCCGAAGCAGACGTGCCCAGGTTCGAGCCCTGTCCGCGGCAAATTCTGGCCGGTACATGATGAGTTCCCAATAAGGACGAAACCGGTCTACTGGATGAATTGCCTTTTCTACACATTATAATTCTTGGTTTATTCTGAAATATGTAAGTAATTATTGGGTCAGGTGCTTATATCAAGATCACAACCTTGATTATAATATTTGTTATCACCGCCCCGCAACCAATGTTCGTTTAATTATATAATGTCTATAATTTAGTTAATTAGAGCATTTTTAAACAAAGACGTAATTTCAATCCCCTGTAAAAATGTGAATGGAATAGATTACCTGTCTTTTCCTCATTCGATATTCCAGTAATTTGCGCTAGTCTCCATGTTATTATATCCTCTATAATTTGTTTAAAAGTTCATATGCATTTAACTGGGCCTCTTCTGTGATCCAATATTAAATTCAACCGTATCATTCTCCATGTTTTCTGGCAAATTCATAAAAGCTGGCACAATATTATCGAGTATATCACACACCAATATGAAATATCACTCAGGAAAAGATAGTTATGTTGTAGGGGTTTTTTTGCGGGGTAGCTAATGTAAGATGTTGTACCACCCCTACATAGACCTGGTAGCTGCTGTTGAGATCCGTGCTTATGATTAGTCCCCGACCTTATTCCGATGGGTGATGTGAGTAGGCTTAGTCGAATAATCCTACATATATTGTACACAATGTTGCAAAGAAAAAAATCACAGTTAGTCCAAATTGACCGTGCTCTAGACGGCAACAAAAGGGTATATTGTAAACAAAATTGAATGTCTTATACACAAGTAATTATCAATTCACAGTTAAACAAAACGGACCGTGCTCTAGACGGCAAAAAACGATATATTGTCAACACAAGTAATATTCAGTTCACAAACGTCTGAAACGTGATGAATACATGTAAACGATTGAAAATATATGATGATATAAATAAAGTCACTGGTAAATATTGTCACTGATAAAAACAGTCTTGGAAAAAACATCACAAATAATTAATCCACTGTTTGCTATGGTTTTAACTTATTTAATTATAATAATCCATTGAACTATAGAATTTGTGAATGTGATTGAGGCATCTGATGTCCTGATGCATGAAATCATATCTGAATGCAAAGAAAAACTATCGATCCACATATGCACTATAATCCACCGCATGCTCCCTGCGTATTGCGCGCGGGTGTGTATATTTATTAAACAAAACCCTATTAATTACAATTAAAATTGCAGTTCAAGAAATCTGAATTAAAACTGCTTGAAACTAACAGAGATTGTTTCTAAAATCACAGTTAAGAGAAATATTGTGTAAAAACAGAGTTAGATTATTTGACCTTAAAGAGCACTATATTTGTCAAAATTGAACATCGTTGGGTTGTAACGCGGAGCCGCGTGTTACAATTTATTTTTATTGCAACGAACCAATATAATTTCAATGTTGTATTGTACGAGGTTTTGTAGTTAATGTAAGAGGTTCTGCGAGCTAGTTGTCTATTTAGTGCGATATTGTCCTCCTACCTAATATCTGGTAGCTGTTGTTACGATCCGTGTTCATAATTAATCCATGGCCCTTTCCCGAAGGGTGATGTGAGAAGGCACAAGCATCAAGTCATTGTTTTATTAAGCCAAATGTTATTAAGCAAAGATAAAAATCGTGTAAAAGTAGTCACAATAAGCACCACAAATAATTAGTCCACTGTATGCTAGGTTTTGAGAGCTATCAATATTGTCAACACAAGTTACCACCTCGGTATAAGAGTAGTCACAATAAACACTGTAATTAAATCCAAGTTTTGCGTTGTTACGATAATCCACTGTATGCTAGGTTTTGAGCGTTAACTCACATAAATCCACTGAACTGTAGGGTTTCGGATAAATGATTGTAAAATACATAAAATATAAATCAGGATAGTCTTAATTGAACTGTTAATAGTTATGTAAAAATGGTTAAGGCAGACGAAATATGTAAATCCTGTCTTTGAGTCTTAAGTTACATAAATCCACTGCGTATTATTTGCGTATTGCGCGCGGATGTGTATATTTATTAAACAAAACCCTATTAATTACAATTAAACTTTCAGTTCAAGAAATCTCAATTAAAAGTGCTTGTAACGCGGAGCCACGTGTTACAGTATTATATATTGTGTACCAAGTAATACATATGATCAGATACGAAAAGAAGTACATACCAAATTAAAAATAAACAAAGGACATAACGTTATGTACACATACATTTTTCGCTTATTACAACTCATCAATATCAGCCAGTAATATATTCTATTCACACCATATATATGGCCAGGAAATGTATGTAAGATAGAAAGTAAAATCCATTATACAAATATTTCTTCCAGCAGTAGAAGAGTAGGCTTCATATAAAGAATTCGACAACGTGATAGCAAAGCCAATACACTTCACAACTCTAATAAAACCTATGATGTTTACTAATATTGAGCTTTTGAGATACCAAGCCTGTAAATTGTACAAAGAAATAAGTTTTGCGATTGGTTAGATTACAACAAATTTTAAATTTATATTATTGTTAACCAAAAACTAATATATATATATATATATATATATATATATATATATATATATATATATATATATATATTAGAAAAAGAAAACTAATTTAATAAAAAAGTGGATGATGTATAAATATATTCGAGAATATCCGTCAAAAATTTAAAATATTTCATTTTTAAACATTTTGTGTTGCTTTAAATCACGTTTGCGAGCATAAAGTAGACACCAAATCATTGTATTTAGCCAGTCGTCGAACAGCATAGCAAAACTACAACCAGGCACACACCCAGACGCGTTTCGACCTTTCATGATCATCATCAGAGTACAACGGCAAACTGACTAGCATAGATCAAACTGCAATATATATTTGAAAAACAAAATAAGATATGCGGCTCTTAATTCTAGTAGTCTCGCATATATTTTGATTGATTATAAATGTCTGCTGCACAATTTCTATGCATCGTGAACATTAAATTTTATCAGCTTTTGCCCCATATATAAATAGGTAATATAATTTAACAATAATTGATTGCGCGGGTGGTAGTAACAATTCTATAAATCAAGTTTGCGAGCATGAAGGAAACACCTATCCCATTGTATTTAACCAATCGTCGAACAACATAGTACGTTATGACGTGTTTAGACCTTCCCTGTTTATCATTAGTGTACGACGGCAAACTGACTGACGAGGATCAAACCGCAATGCATATATATGGAAAGCAAAATTAGATACGTGGCCTTCACATCTAGTAGACTCGCATAAATTGTATTTAACTGTATCTAAATAGGTAATACACGACGTCTGGTTAAATAAAATGGGATTGGTGTTTACTTGAAGCTCGAAAACTTTAAATGATTGTTACCACCACCCGCGCATTTATTGATTGTTTGTTTGTATCCTGGGTTTTAATTATATTGAGTTGGTGGCAAGTAGTCTCATTTTCAGTTTTACTCCTTTTTTCTTGTTTGCAGTACATAAATGTCTACATCATGCCATGCCCGATTGAGACTACTGATGATATCATCAAATATGTTTTTATAAACTTACCATTTAGGAGCGACTTACCGTGCTCAAAAATTGCGCGGCTGTTAAATCGAATCACTAAGGAGGATTTACACATAGCAAAAGTTAACATGAAATTTATCACACAGAGTATCATTAGGTTGGATGCACAAGATCATACGTAGTCTACGTTTTCTATCTCTGTGAGACAGCATATTTATTGGATGTAAGAAAGAGCAAATGATTAATAGAATCTAGCAACATTTAATGCAGAAATTGATTACAAAAGACATTGCACCATCAGGAAAATCAGACTTCTACGAGCCATATTTAAAACAGCTATCGGAAAATTTGATGAATTTCTCAATTCTAAACAAAGTAAAGTCAGAAAATGTATTATATATATTCGAAGCCTTTTACATAAGACAACATGCACCCGGCCTATACATTCAAATGTTTCATCAACATGATATTTTTATCAACTGGCCACGAATCCTACAACCCAACAACAATTTGCTAGCATCCGGGCAAGTCCGAACACTCACTAAATCAACCTCAACAAACATTCGATCAGAATGGCAAGAAATCGAAGAAGAAAAACCAGTTGCACAAACGGCAGCACTACCATCGTTAGCAGTGATAGAAATTTTACAACAATATAAGCGATTGACACTGTAATCCGCACACCCTGCGCTGTTATCAAGGGGACAGAATGAACTTGAAGAACAAGGCCTATAGAAAGACGACATACGAACAAAAACATTCCTACAGGTATCAGCGAACAAAGCGAGCACTACGTCAAAAATCTATCCAACAATACAAGAAGGACAAGATCTCAAACATCAATCTGCAATTTAATGTGAATAAATCCTACACACACAGAAATGCATATATTTATATATATATATGTATATAAAAATAAATATATTTATATACATATATATATATGTATATAAATATATAAATATAAATATATATATATATATATGTATATAAATATATAAATATATATATATGTATATAAAAAATATATGTATATAAAAAATCAATATATTTATATACATATATATATATATATAAATAAATATATATATATATATTTATATACATATATATATATATATATATATATATATATATATATATATATATATATATATATATATATATATATATATATATATACGCATATGGACTTACAAATGAAACCGCAATAAACCGAAATCAAGAAACGAAAGTAAAATTAGTATTTGTGGTATTTGCCACCCGCTTAATCAAATAAAATACAGGGATGAGTATGAATCAAAGATTATAAAGTGTTGTGGAGAATTCTACAAAATAATTGGCCATTATCCACATGATTTCTAAATGTATTTTCTCTTTCTAATGAAAAATATACTGTGAAATATTTGAAGGCAATTGTTGTAATGAAGAATATATATATCGAAGTATATAACACAAAAGCTTACCACATAACAAAATAGAATCCTGGCTGGGTCACCGTCTAACAGAATTATCTGCTTAGCATCACTTTAACCTGAAATTCTAACTAGCCACCACCAAACTGTCAATATAGAACGGTAATCAAGTCACCTGCGGTGCCATATTTAATTGAAGTGTAATGAGCAGATTTGAATTATATATGTTGTAATTATAAAATAATAAAAAAATTGTCTGTAGGCAAAAACAATTTATCCAGTAGATCGGTTTCTTCTAATTTGAGATCTCAACACGTACTGTACAGAATATTCGACGGGCAAGGCTCAAACCGTAGCACATTTGCCACACACGCACGCAATTTAAAGTCACATATAAATCATGTTTAACGAGCCCTTACCTCAGGGGGAATCTATTTTGTATGTTTTACTACACTAATTTCTAACACGGCAGAGTATATCTGGCATTATACAACAGACAAATGCACTTTCGAAAGTTTTATTGAATTTAAATCTAATGGCAGGATTTGATTATATATATATATATATATATATATATATATATATATATATATATATATATATATATATTGTCAGTATAAACTTAACATTGCATCAGATAGCAAAGGCAATTCATCCAATCGTACGCCGAAGCTTATTATGAAAGTTCGAAACGAATAAGTAAGTTTTGTTAAAAGTAGTTTTGCTATGTTATAAGTCTGGTAGGATATAATAAATTGTGCTTTGATCCTTGGCAGCCAATTTAACATCGTAGTTCGACGTTAGCTATGAACTATCGAAGCATGTCAGTAAGTGGGGCTGACTTTTAGTTTCCTGTTATAAGCGACTAAACTACAAATGATTGTGGAGGAAATGATAAAAAATTTAAATTAAGTTTCCGAGCCTCATAAAAACACAAATCTCATTGTAATAAATCAGTGGCACAAGATAGTAAAACTACAATCGGCCACATGCACTGACGTGTTTTGAACTTCCTTGATCATCATCAGAGCACGATGACAAACTGACTAGCGAGGATCAAACCGCAGTTTGTACATAAGCGGATTGAATTATAATACGAGGCCATCATTCATAGTAGACTCACGTAAACTATACATAACTTATAATGTCGACAGTACAATTACTATGATGTTGCGAACATTAATTTTATGCAGGTTTTGCCATATATTTATGGGTCACACAATTAAAAAATCACCGAGTGCATGGTTGGTAATTAAAACTATTTTAACCAAGTTTGCGAGATTCATATAAATAACTTTTTTATTGTAATTAAACCGTCAAACAACGGGAAAATTACCGTCAGTCACACGTACTTACGCGTTTTGAACTTTCATACTCATCATCAGAATACGACGGCAAACTGATTAGCAAAGATGAAACCAAAATGCATATTTTAACAAAGTGATTTGATGAAGTCTATGGAAGTTTTCAACGCGACAATATGTGTGACTGAAGGTATTTTTGATAAGTTGTGCTAATTGCTAAATAAAAAGGAATTAGTGTATAATTCAAGCCAACGAATTTGATTTTTGAATAAATGTTATCTCCGCCTGCACAATCGATACTTGTTTAACTGCATCAAATATATGCATGTGGCGAAATCTGCATAAAGTTAATTTTCGTAACTGCGTACAAATTGTGCAGTCGACATTTCAAATCGAGTACACTTTATGCAAAACTACATGAAATAAGGACAGCAATTTTAATTTAGCATAGCTTATATTTGAATTGTGGTTTGTTTCTCAATAATGAGATTGCTATTATGCACTGACGATGAAAGGTCAAAATGTGTCACACACAAATGTGACTCACAGTAGTTCAGCTATGTGGTTAGGGTTATTTTTCTTTAGAATAACGTAAAGAAATATGGCGGAAACTACATAAAGTTACTTTTTGTGACCACATAGTAATAGTTCAAGAGAAATTTCCAGCCAATTACATTGTATACTAGAATTCAAATGAATAAGGCCACATATCTAAATTAGCATTTTTTTGTATTGCGAGTTGGTTCTCGCTAGACAGATAGCTTCTTGATCAGATGATGATCATGGAGGGTCAAAAAGGCCACCGAATGTGTGCTTAAGGGTTGATTTTCTATGCCGTGCGACTGGCCAAATGCAAAGGTATAGCTTTTTATACCGAACCTTCAAACTTGTTTTAAATAATTGTTATTACCACCCGCGTAATCAATAGCTGTTTATTTGTGTATCTTATGTACATATGGCGGAAACTGCAAAAGTTATTGATCGTGATTGTGTAGAATTTTTGTGGCCGAAATTATCATTATGGTAAAATTTATAGAAGTCTGATCCAGGTGAGGTCGCAGAAATTATTTCTCATTTATTATATATGCGTTAGGGCTTAATCCTTGAGGGATAAATTCCCGCTTGTTCTTGTGTTGACCATTGAAATATGAATAGAGTCAATAAATAACATTGACGGTAGATTTTCTATGTTTAGAGACAAGTTAAATGAAATGGAATTGGTGTTTATATAAAACTCGAAAATTTGACTTATATAAAAGTTATCAGCACCCGAGCAATCAAAAACTGTTTACTAGTTTGACTGATGCACATGTGGAGAAAGCTACATTATTTTAATTTACAGAGATGCTTAATAATTTGGCAGTCGCCACTACCAGTGAAGTAAACTTTATACAATTATATTGGAATTGAGTGTAAATATCTTATTCCGACTTGCTTATATCTCCATTGCAGTACAAACCTCACTAGTCGTATTTCCGTCGTGCTAGGTTCATCATCATCATTATGCAGAGCCATACAAAAGCCAAAAGTGACTAATGTTTCACTGCCATATAACTATAAGTCGTTCATGGTTATGTGTGGACTGTAAAAGAACACAATGTGGGTGGTTTTTATTCGGAGTTTTACTTCTCTCAGATAGTCTGCCAACCAAGCCTGATGAACAGTATCTGCCTAGATGACAGTACTCAAAGTTTCCTTCAGCAACGGAAACTTTCCCTTCGCGTCTTGCACGCTTGCTCTCATTCTGTGAAACATATTTGACGATAAAGGTTACTGCGCAGTTAGACCAAACTCGTAGCTTACATGAATCAGGATGATGCGTGATTGACGGTAGTGCTTCTATATTGCCCAACTGGTTAGTAACAATGGGATTGGTGTTTATGTCAAACTCGTAAATTTTCATTTACATAATTTTTACTTTCCACATATATGCACTAAGGATTGATTCTCACTAGTCAGTTTACCGACGTACTTTGATGATGATCATGGAAGTTCGAAACGCTTCAGGACGTGCGACTGACGGTAGTTTTGCTATGTTTTAGACTATTTAAATACAATGTTATTGGTATTTATATGAAGCTCGCAAATTTGATTTAATAAATATTATCACCACTCGCACAATCAACGATTGTTCAATTGTTTAACTTGAATACATTTAGCGAATGCTACACAAAGTTTATGCCCGTGAATTTCTGTTATTCATGCAACCACCAATACTAGTAAAAGACAATGTATGGGAAACTGCTAGAGACGAGGACCGCATGTCTTATTCCGCTTCACCCTAGTTTGCAATGCCGTTTGGTACTCGTTATTTAAGTTACCGTCATACTATTGTGATTGTTATGTAAGACCGAAGTGTTGCTTGGCTATGCTGTGCGAATGGTTAAACAAATTATGAATGATGACTATATCAAACTAGTTAACTTGATTCAAATAAAAGTTATCATCAGCCGCGCAATCAATGATTGCATAATTATAGATCTTATGAAATTATGGCGTAAGCTGCATGGGACAAACGGTCGCAGATGTATAGAATTTTGCACCGTATATCATCATTCAAGTACAATTAATGCGGGACTAATTGGTGTGAGGATCGCATATATAATACTGCTTCGATTATATACGCACTGCAGTTTTTTCTTTGTTAGTCAGATTTGTTTTATTTCACTAACATTTTCAACAAACTATTATAGAGCGCCAGTATGTACGTCTGATGGTAGATCAGATATGATGAGCAATTTATTCCAAATGAGAAAGATTATTTTCTTAATTATATCATAATTTGCCTAATTAATGATTGGTAAGTTGTTTTGGTTATATATATATATATATATATATATATATATATATATATATATAAGACAAAAAAGCAAAACGATATCATCTTTGTGACAGTGAAGTGATTGTGCAGTCGATATATCCTGTCAAATGCATCGTTTGCGTGACTGTCACGTGTACGTATTTTCGTATCATTTTTATGCACTGACATTTAAACATTGTTAGTATTCTGCACTCGTGAAATGACGTTGACAATAAAATATAAATACGCGTCCGTCCACGTGACTTATAATAGGTGTTTTATGGTGAGTGAGTGTCAAATTCAAATTCTATGTACTTTTATATCAAATAAGTCAATTCAGTTGACATATATATTGCCTCTACCGACGAAAAAATGATTGGTTTATTACAAAACATGTACATATATAATGGGCGAAATCTTCAGTTATGTTATGCTCGAAAATTGTGCAGCCAGCATTTCTTGCCAAATTCGATTTATGAAAGGCAACATGGAGTCAGATCCACATATCTCATACTCTATATCCTATATATATATATATATATATATATATATATATATATATATATATATATATATATAAATTGTGGTTTGATCCTCATTAATAAAGTTGTCATCAGTAAATGCGGCTGCCTTTAGTGACTTCATATTTTCAATGACTGGTTCAATTAAATGTGACATAAAGAACTGCTATCCCAATCTGCGCAATAAACTATTATTCAATTGTAAAACTATTCGATAAAATAGACATGAAATAGTATGCCCGTGCGTTAACATAGCATATGCAATCAATATAGTCAAAGTTCAATGAAATTTCGTATATTATACGTAAAAATTCTATCTCCGGCTATCGGTATTTTTTGTGTATATTTTTTTCAATTTTCGTTAGTCAGTTTGGCTTCGTAAACTGATGACAACCAGCGCAAATGGAGCCATGTCAATATGCGCATTTGATAATAAGTTTTCAATGTTAAGCGACTGGTTAAAAATTTAAAAATAATGGTAATTGCAAGCTTAAAATTTTTATTCAAATAATTTTAATTAGGAGCCAAGCTGTGTTAATCCACAGGTGAATTAACATTTAATTTGCTATTGTTCAATGCTTAAAAACTTTCGTAAAATAATTTTAAGGACGAACAAAGTAGTCAATAAGCTTTCAATAGCATGACTTAAAGGCGCGTAGCAAAAGCTCTAAATATTTCGCTTGGCAGTGCAAATAGTTTGTGCGAAGGAGATTTGTAATCGATTTAATTTCATGCTCGATTTCTAGGAGTGGGATTCGCATATCTGGTATATCATCAATTATATATTCATTGCGGTTTATTTCTTGTTATTCTATTTATCATGTTCTTATAATGACCATTGTATTTCGAAACGCGACAGTACATGCAATTGGCGCTTCTTGGGCTTTGTTGGGCGGCTGACTTTACCTAAAATCAACAAAAATTGATTTAAGCGTCTATATTCACCACATAAAAAACGACAATTGTATTATTGTAAAAATATTAATATTAGAACGAAGGCTGTAAAAAGTTAATTTCTTATGAGTACATATTTGTGTGGCCGTCAATTTAAGCTAAATACAATGTTTGCGAGCTTCTATAGAGTTGACAGCCGCATATATATATCATATTCCATACTATAAGTGCGCATTCTAGTTTGATTCTCGTTAGTATTTATGAACAACAATTAATATTCATTGTACCCTTCCTGTGTGCAAAAACAAAAAGAAATTTTATCAGATATAAGAAAAAGCTTTGTTTTTGCACACAGGAAGGGTACAATGAATTTTATTAAAGCTCGCATTTCAAAAGAACAATTAATATCTTGTGTTCACAATTTAAATATGTATTAAGGCTGGATTTTTTTCCGTAGACTTCATTTAAACAGCGGTTATAAGTTTTCGCACGATCAGTGAATTCTTATTAACTAACAATAAAGTGTGTGTGAAAGCTGTAATTTGTATTACTTTTGTTCATCCGATGACTTTGTCTAGTCAAATTCCGATTATGTTCAAATATTACCATAAGTGAAAATCTTATATCCGATTTTAAGAAATTTATACATGTATCGGGTAATAATGGTGAGTCAGAGACCTACAAACTCTTCACTGCGTTGAATTCATTATGGTTCTGTTATAGCGTTGACTGCTTAAAAAGTATTTGAGACTGTTGATTATTTAACTATTGACAACTTGAATTAAATCAATACTTCCTAATACTTAGCATCTAACGCTTTCAAAGCTTTATATAAGGAAATTGATAGATAGATAAAAAAGTCACAGTTCTTGCTCCATATATTAGAAGTACACCAACAGATAAATTTGATGTAACCTTCCCGTCATTGCGCAATCCTCATTACTCAATAATACTAAAAATATTTTCTTTTATTTAAACAGATATTTTTAGTAGAAGCTAAACAATGCATACGAACTAATGCTTTATTTTTATACGGATACTTCCTAAAATACACTCTAAAAGAGCATTTAGAATTTGCGAAACCGGTAAATTTAGCATAATACTTGCAACCGAAGACATGGAAAAGAAAAATCGAATTATTATACTCATTATCTTAATGTGTCTTATTTTAAATCGACAAACATAAGGGTAATTTGCGGTGCGAAATATAAATTATGGAGCAACGATCTTTTATTAAATTGCAGGCAAATTTCAATAAGTAGGACAAAATACAATGTAAGAGAATATTATAGTCACCAAAAAAGGTTCTGAACACACAAAATAAAATTAACAATTAAACTGAGTACGGTTTACTGTGCTGCTGTTAAGAATGTATCACGAAATTCACATGAAACTTTACAATGACGTCAGTAATCATTTTGATAATTTCAAATTATATTTTGATGTTATACATTGATTTATTCAGATTATTGATTTCATCAATATAGTAAATAATCTTTATTTAGTCCTGCAAAATTGGATATATATAGTTTAAAGATTTATTCGCAATGAAATTATTTGCGTAAAATATTAAAATATTGTACGAACAAAGTAGGCATATGCTTTGTCTGTTGTCCATATAGAAAAAAATACAATTAAATTAGTTAATAAGTTAATTAGGTATATTTGAAATATATTTTCCTTTAATAAATACAGAAAAAAACATCAACACTCAATTGGAGTAATAAGAAGAAGAATTGTCCAGATTATAAGACTAAAATGAGAGACACAGGCAATCGTCAGGAGCTCTCCTGGTGACGGGTGTTTCGAATCTCGAGCGATTGGCTGTTTCGCCACCAAAATAGTACCATGACTTCGAGCATCATAAAAGTAAAAGGTCGCCACGATTAATGCAACTCCTTTAAAATAGAAAAAAAATATTATGCTTGCCTACAACTGAACAAATTAGCGTGGTGTATGTACAAATAAAATTTCCACTGTATAGAATGCAATTTCATTTATTCCTACCAATTTTATGCATATTTTGAATTAAAAATACAAAAACACCATTTTTCTTATATATCTGTTAAGCTATAATTACCAAAGAAGTTAAGTTTCTTCGAATTAAGTGGTAAAATATTATCAGTACTGTTTTTATTAAATTGTTGCATCTCGAATTTTTTACGTTTGGTTCATGATTGTGGTTATATACATAAATTAGCAAAATGTGCAGTTTTTCGTTATGTAAAATTTATTTATGAATAAAATAAAATAAAAATATTGCAGGTAAAGAGTATAACTGTGGAGGCCAAGTGTCAGCGTTACGGTATGTTTCTTAACTTACGACAAATTTAAATGAATAAATCAATAATTTATATTTTGTACTAGTAAAGTAGCTCCTTAATAACATCGGATTATCAGCTAAAACTATTTGAAATTTCGCAATAGTTTTTCAGAAATATTTAGATAATAGACATTTGCAAAATATTCCAATAGAAACAAACGAAATCCAAATAACTATAACATTATCAAGAATTGTATCATAATTTACCAACGAGCAAAACAGAGATTAAATTCAACGATGCCTCTAAAGATAAATTAGATCGCATTAGAAAATTATAACCACTTAAGAGTGAGATGGTTACTGTGTGTTGCTGAGAGCTAATATATATGCAGTTGTGTATTACGTGTTGCGCAACTAGTAACAAATAAGGTAAAATATGAACATAAGGATAAACCATAGACAGTATGAACAGAACGTATAATCTCATGTACAAATTCGTTCATCTGCAGGGGCCGGTACTGCGTCCTATACCGACAATATATTTTGAAGAGGAATGTGAGAAAATTGGACGGTGCAATCTCCTATACCAATGTGTATTCCTGCAATAAAGAAGCCACCTTCATATAAAGTCTTCGACAAATTGAATTTAAAGCCAACTCACTATTTATATAATATATATTCCAAGTCTGTACAGGGTACGACCACTATGACTGTTGTGCCGTATCTGAAACCGACACAATTGTAGAAGAAAAGATACATGGTACCAACATTATATATATATATATATATATATATATATATATATATATAGAGTGAGAGAGAGAGAGTTTGCGTGCAACACCTAATACACAATTGCATATATTTTAGTCTCAACAAATAACCTTAGCTAACTGTTTTATATTAAATTGAGTGATGTCATGATTACCGCAAAATGTGATATCTGATATCAATCATGTCCAGAGGGTTTAGATTTGCTGGTGTAACAGTAGTTTATAAGGTGTTGTTATTCAATATTTTGGTGAGCGTTGATATACATGAAATCTTTTGTGTTGGTGGCATGTACGATCTCGTTAACCATAGTGTTGGTATCATGTACCCTTTCAGCAATCATAGTGTTGCCATCAGGTACTTCCGTAGTGTTGGCACCTTTTGCTGGCTTGGTATATTTATTATATACATAGTGAGTTTACTTTGAAGTCGCATTGTCGAAGACTTTACATGAAGTTGGCTTTACTACTGCAGGTTTACACATGCGTATTAGAGATTGTACCATCCAATTATATCACATTCCTCGCCAAAATATATAGTGGTTATGGGGCGTGGTATCGGCTCCTACTGATAAGTCGCCAGTAAGCACGAAACGAATGTGCATATGAGATGGTTTTTACCTATAACTGTTGGTAGTTTGGCTATTTGATGCGACAGGTCGAATGAAATAAGAGTTTTATTAATTTTACGTTCGCAAGCTTAACTTTATTCAACTCCAGAGGAACAAATTTAGCATAGGTAATACTAAGCCTATTAGACAAATCAGCTGTGTTGTATACTGAAAATGATACCGTTGTAAATATCTCACCAAGCCTGGTTGGTCAGTTTGATATTTTGCTATGGAGAAATAAAAAGCCATAAATCGTGATATAAGTAAACAAATTAGAAAACTATGCTGCATCATTCTACAAACTGAAGACAAAAAAGCTGCGCAAAAGACAGCTATAATCGTTTAGGTTGACACGGAAGATGGGCAATTAGCATTGCAATATGTACACTCTTCGCTGTTACAAGATTGACAAATAAAACTCATGAAATCTCAACCCATCTATACAAGTATTACCAAATATGACGCATTATTTTGTAAAACAACAAGAATGACCTCTACAAACCCAGCAACACGCCAATATGCAATCAAAAATTAGCATGCGTTAAACCACTACCAATCGTATGACATAAAATATATAAATGTAAAACTGGAAATCAAACTAGTTTTAAATCGCCTAATCAAATGAAAAACCAGAATGTATATAACTGGAGTTTTGCTAAGCTCTTATAAGTAATCTCGACATAAACCGGTCATTATCCATAAGAAACATAACTTGATTATTTAATGTCTTATATTCCTACAAAGTGTACTGTGAATTGTATGAACATATAAATGCTAATGGCTTTGATTACAAGTAACATAAGATAACAAACCTAGCTAATCTATAAATCTGTGTTTGTCATTGTTTGGCACTTCAAAGTACTATTCAGACTTGCGGCGAACGGATTTTATATCTAGTCAATGTAAACTTAATATTGCTTAAAAACGCAAATGCAATTCTCCTACTAAATCAAACTTGCCTTAGTGAGCACAAAATTTCAAGGAACATAACTTATTTGTATTAGATTTTAACGGGAAATAGTTTATTTACGAGTCATGCAATTTATCCACTACTACACCCAAGCTGTGCATTACACGTCATTTTCATTTGTTATATATCACATAATGTTTTTGGCCAGTCTTTCGTTTTTGCGGTTCCTCAGGGGCTTTGCTGGTGACTTAAAGTTTTGTCTAGCCATATTCAATCTGCTATTGTTAGAAAAGCAACAAGTGACCTTCGTAATTTATATTTATCTAGCCTAAACCGCCAAATACCTTTATATAGATCTAATTTAAATCAACTTGAAAATCACAAATGATAGAAAATTAAATTAACCTTAGTGTTATTTTATTTTGATTTTGAACTTTTCAGTAAAAGTTATAATTGTCACGGTCAAATTTGGGCATAAGAGCATTTGGTTCAGAGTAAGGAAACCCGTCTCTGAAAAATGGCGTGCAATATGTGGCTACGATAGTGTAGATGGTAGTTCTATGTCTCCGAACCAAATGCTCATAGGTCAAAAACAAGGCTGTGTCGAATCTGGCTAATAATAATTGTCCAGTGTAAAAGTAAACGATAATGAGGAAATTTTGTATGTGTTTACTTATGCAAAGTTTACCATAACTTGACTACGTAAGAAAGGAAGTTTATATATATATATATATATATATATAACTTGCACATAAAATTAAAATTAATATTATTTTCCACCGTTGGTTATTGCCGGTCTTATTTGGACAGATGAATAAGACAGTTAAAACGGGCTGTGTTGTTACTATTTTGACACAGCTCAACTTGTTAAATATCGAACATGACGGACAAAACGGGAAGAAAAAAAATCTTTTATCCAGTAGCCAAAAAACCAAAATCCTGTTCAGACACTTTTGATCGATGCGAGAGTAACCGTGTCTCAAAAAATCTTAGTTATACAATAAAATTCCTTTCTACCAGCACGCATCAGCAAGTGAAAATCCAAGAGATTAAACAAGGCAAGAACGACTTCTGGACATTAGTTAAATACAGTTTTAAATCAGATAAGTTCTGACACACATGTAGTGCATTGACCCAAGTTTAGCTTACCATCGATTACAATATCCATTTATTCTTGATAGAGTTAATAGAACACATATGCATTTATTCATTAACCTTGGCATATCTAGTAAAAACTTAGTTAAAATAGGACTGGAAGTATATGTCATAGTGAGTGTGTAGAACATGTGTAAGTGCATGTCCACTTGCGTATCGTAATAACCGAAGCTTCATCAGTAGGAGTCGAAATTACCCAATAAACATTTATATACTCGGTCATTTGATTACATATGGTGAGTTCATTTTGAAGTCTTATTACAAAAGGCTTCTTATAAGGTTAAAACTACTACTGTTTTAATTCGCACAAATATAAGTGATTGCAGCATCCGACTATCTGACATTTGTTTAAAAATTTTTGGTGAGTTAAAAACAATGTTAAGACACTAAACGCAAATACCCATTAACTTACACATATTTTTTATGCTGATTTATCATGTGTTTCTGGTCATTTTTGAGCTATTTTATAGCAAGGTTCGCCAAATTTAACACAAAAGTATTTGAAATTATCTAACGGTTCAAAAAATTCTTTAAATTTCATTTTACATTACGCTCGTTGGAAAATATAAATTGATATAATTGCGTTTTATTTAATTAAATTTATTGCAAGCAAATTTATGAATAATGTAACCAGCCAAATTTATGTGAAATTTAAAATGCCTAACTTACCTCCAAGAAATGTTGTAGCTAGACAAACTAGAGCTACACTTGTATCGTTGGAGCAAATCCATATGCTAACGAGTACTATTCCTAGAAGATTGAACACCAGCGCAGTTATGGAGGTTATAATAATAATGTTGGCTTCTTTTACACCAGAGTCTGTAAATTACGATAGATAATAAAGTAAAATACTAACTCGTATTCACAAAATAAACAATTTGAACAGTATGAGTATGCTTTTGGTAATAAGCTAAAAATATGAGCTTCTTTCAAATAGATATTTATTTTAGTCTACTTACATCCAAATATATTCGGTATATAGATGGAAAGGCTAGAGAAAGTTAATGCGGTGAGCAAATTAATCAAAAGTCCAGCAGAGCTAATAGATTTCAACATTTTTTGACAACTGAATTTTTCGTCCTCCAAGTTACTACATAAAATTATACGTACCAGTTCACCAGTTAATTTTTTTTGCAATATTTAAAAATACGTATTTTTAAATCATTCTTCGTATTACGTTACAGGACGAATGATTTCCGCTGCCATAAACTGCAATTCGTGTGAAATTTTAAAAAATTATTCACACAAAAAATTCGCATAAAATTTTAATGTGTTTATCTAAGTTAAAGCATTTGTTTGAGAAAACACCACGCCTAAATGGATGGATTTTTTATAAGAATAAAGCATTTATCTATTTAACTAGCAACCATTAAAATTCTTGTGTTTGATTTAAAGGAATTTAAAATAACCGTGTTTTACATTCAGAAACTTCTTAAACCAATTTGTTTACTTTTAAAAGAATAAGTGCTTATTTATTTATTTATCAGAAGGATGATTTCCATTTTTAGCTGATGGATTGGTATTTTTGATAAGTTAAGCACGCTTTTACCAATATTGGTCGGTATTAACTCACACAAAACTCCAGGTTTTATATCATTTTCTAATTTCATCAATATTCTTGTTTTGTCTTTCGTCATAACAGCTGGAAAAAAACATCAGAAATCTCATTCTTGCAAAAAGACTTAGTTTATCCAATACGCTAGATACACACTTGATTCTTACCCGTAATAATGCTTCATCTTCCTTGAACTGTTCAATTTTGGAATTTGCCAACCTTGGAAGAATTCTTCGGTTGACCCGTAGTTTGGACTTGTGTAAACTGTGGACTTAATCTCCGGGGAACCGTAACTGCTTAATACACTGATAATAATGTTCTTTCCACAATAATACTCTTTGCGCTCTACATTTTAAACTCACTGGTTCATCTTGTTTTCCGAAAGATGCTTTTGGAATGCTAGCCTTAATCAAATTTATAGTAACCTTTCTATGTGCAAACCTAAAAATTAATGTTATTAGAAAGAAGAACCGTTTCTTTCTAATTTTTTTCGCAAGTATCAACAAATGAACAACGCTTATATATATATATATATATATATATATATATATATATATATATATATATATATTGAATTTAATTTGGTCTGTATTAGGTTTAAAGTTTACGCCGGTTAAGGTAGGCATAGTTTGTATTAAAAACATGGGATAAATGACGATACTGCCGCTTTGGCGCAAAGACTGTTTCGTGTTGAAATTTGTTTGAAAATTTATAAATGCAAAATATTTTTTACAGGAATAACAGTAGATCATATGTTATTCAGGTTGAACTCTATGTGAGGGCTTGATATTATCTATAAGACAATTCATAAGAATGTGGATAGCGATTTTAATATATCTCATTCTTAATGACACACCATCTTGTAGACCCTGCCCAGCATTGAAAGGTTTCAATACAATAACGGAACCAATTGTAAAATCTCTCAAAATTATTCATTTTGACGCGTGTTAGTTATGTGCATGTTCTTCATAAACATAGTATTAAACTGTGTATTGTGTGGTATTCTAACTAAGATCACTGAATATTTACAATCCTCAAAATTTATATATATATATATTAAGCAAAACCTTCATCACCAGGGTCTCACTTTTGTAGGAGCGTCTGACGTGATATTTATCGCTAAATGAGCTAATTTGAAGTTTAAATGACTATGAATGTAAACAAAAATATTTTCAAACATTTTTTAAAGCATCAATGTAATTTTTTTCAATCAACCATAACAGATTGAAGCATTCTCTTCATAAAACAACCCAAGATCCAATTAAGATTTGTATTATTTTTGGGATGAAATAGCTAACTGTTTAACCAAGTGAAACTTTCGTATAGAACACAAAGTATGGCATTCGTTTTAAATAGTTGTACATTATTTTAGGCAGAGTTTGATTCAATTTTCTATAAAATATATATTTTTAAACGGGAGCAATGATAAAAACCAACGATAGTTTAAAGTAATGCTTATCGAAATTTACCACCAATATCGAAATTGATCAACAAATTCGCTTTTTGAAGAAGGGTTTGGTCATGGATCGCAATGAATACATATCAATCACGAATCGCTTGATTTCAATTACACAATTTGTAATTGACAAAAGTGTGATGCAAAGGAAAATAAAGATAGTGGTTTCATCGAGTTATACAATTTGTTACGAGAAGGGCTATTTACATTTGCCGAATAAATGCACCTGGGTCAGTTGGAATAAAACGATCTAGGTTTTATATTGTGTCTAAGAGCAAAAGGATAGCATTCCTATAAAACCAATAGTTGCAATAAAAATCATGCTAACGCGTCAACAATAGAAGTGGTTAGTTAATTTATTCAAGCTGATAAAATAACACATTTCAGAGATTAGTTTAAAATATTTAATAAATACGTTGTTAACCTAAAAAAATGGATCTCACGAAGCATTGAATGGTTTTCTATGACGCTTAATCAAAATATACTAGTGCAAAATTTAAAGGAAGCAGTTGAGTTGGTGTACAGGTAATTTAAAACGAAATATCCTAATTGAAAACTGAGAAAAGCGCGTATTCAAAAATCAATTTATGTTAAACAATGATTGTTTGCGCGGGTGGTGGTAACAATTCTTCAGTTTGATATGCGGCTCTCACCTCTAAAAAAGTTGCATATATTGTACATGACTGGAAATGTCGGCTGCATAATTTCTATGCAATCACGAACATTAACTGTTTGCAAATTTTGCGACACATATATATTGACAATACAATTAAGCATAAATTGATTGCGCGGGTTGTGGTAACAATTATTTAAATCAAGTTTGCGAGCTGGAAGTAAACACCAAACCATTTTATTTAACCAGTCGTCGAACAACATAGCAAAATTACCGCCAGCCGCACACAATGACGTGTATCGACCTACCATGATCATCATCAGAGTACGACGGCAGACTGACTAGTGGGGAAAGATCCGCACTTTATACATATGGAAAGGTAAATGAGATGTGCGGCTTAAACCTTTAATAGTCTCGTATACATAGTAATAGACCCGCGCAGTCAATTAATGTTTAATTGTATTGTCTATATGTATGTGTGGCGAAAGCTGCAAACAGTTAATTTTCGTGTTTGCATAGAAATTGTGCAGTCGATATTTCCAGTCAAGAACAATGTATGCGAGACTATTAGTGATAAGAGCCGCATATCTAATATATCAATCCATATATATGCAATACGGATTTATCCTAGTTTTCCGTCGTACTCTGATGATGATCATGGAAGGTCGAAATGCGTCAGTGCATTAGACCGGCGGTTGTTTTTCTATGTATTTTGACGATCGGTTAAATAAAATGGGATTATTGTATAATTCAAGATCGCAAACTTGATTAAAAGATTGAATTTAGGTTGATAAAATAAAATCAAATAAATAAAGTATCGAAAAAGTATCTAGAAATATATGCACTAATTTTGAAGTAAATAGTACAGAAAATAATAGAATAGATTCGAGTAAAGTAAAATTAAAGAATTATACGCATAATATATGCAAAAAAACAGATTAGAAATTAAAAGGAGAATATATATGAATATAAAAATTTAAAAATGACAAAGAAAAGAATAGCAAACAAATTAATAGAACAGAATAATCGAGAGCATACTACAATGCATTGTAAAAGACAAGAAAATAGAAGATCAGAGATGAATAGATGAGAAAAAAGAAAATTGTAGAAGAAAAATAAGATAGATAGGAAAAAACATTAAATAATAGAACAGAATAAAATTCCATTCTGCAGAATACAAGAGAATAGAATAGAATAAAGTAAAATACAATATAATAGAATAGAATAGAATAGAAAAGCACAGAATAGAATAGAACAAAATGGAATAGAAAAGTATAGAATATAACAGAATAGAATAGAAAATAATAGAATAGAAAAGAAAAGAATATAATAGAATATTATAGAATAGAATAGAACGGAGAAGAATAGACTAGAATGGAATAGAATAGAATAGAAGAGAATAGAATAGAATAGAATAGAATAGAATAGAATAGAATTGAATAGAATAGAATTGAATAGAATAGAATAGAATAGAATAGAATAGAATAGAATAGAATAGAATAGAATAGAATAGAATAGAATAGAATAGAATAGAATAGAATAGAATAGAATAGAATAGAATAGAATAGAATAGAATAGAATAGAATAGAATAGAATAGAATAGAATAGAATAGAATAGAATAGAATAGAATAGAATAGAATAGAATAGAATAGAATAGAATAGAATAGAATAGAATAGAATAGAATAGAATAGAATAGAATAGAATAGAATAGAATAGAATAGAATAGAATAGAATAGAATAGAATAGAATAGAATAGAATAGAATAGAATAGAATAGAATAGAATAGAATAGAATAGAATAGAATAGAATAGAATAGAATAGAATAGAATAGAATAGAATAGAATAGAATAGAATAGAATAGAATAGAATAGAAT
>JAQBSW010007081.1:0-30000 GCA_029291075.1 Eudiplozoon nipponicum
AGGGTTAATAAAGAGACGTGCCAAAGGAAGGCACGCCTATAACTAAATTCGACATGGTATACATTTGTGCACAGTTATCCGAATTCTGTTTGTGATGGTGTAGCGCAACGCCTCGCACTGCTCCTGAAATTTGTGCAATTCAATTGTAATCTTTGTTCTGCGCTGCTATCCAGGTTTGGCTCGCTTATATCTTTATTTATCTATTAAAATTATCGTGCATCTACCAGCCAGCTAACAGCTTCTTTCACGCAAGCGTCTAACGTAAGCATAAATGTCTGTCACAACCAAGACTGTATCCGAATTGATTTGCCTTCGTAGGGGCGGATTTGTATTCGAGTAGAAGGCGTTCTTGCTGTCCTCTATGCTGCATTCGGTTGGGGCGTACGGTGATATGACATAGAGTATGGTCGATGAATTATTTTGGCATTTGTTTTAGTAGAGGTCTGTAAGGGTGTGGCAAAAATTTGTCTGTTTACTGGAATTCATTAATTTTCTAGAGAAACACCCTCTGCACTTTTTTTTAAAAATATATCAACACTCATTTCGAACCTTGGACAACTGCATTGCCACAGGTGATATGCCTATAATTCGTGAAGATGGATCCACACAGCTTCACATTACTCGTAGCATTCAGTATTGTGGTTTTGGACATGTAAATTATATTAATTTGTAGATTATTCAACGTAAATTCCAACGCTTCTTGCTGCACATTTTGTCTTATAGTTATGAGCATAATGTTTGTATGTCGATATCTAAACTGGGCTAAATAACTATGGTTTTACTTGTGATGTTTTCGCTATTAAGTAATGCAACTGTGGATTAAAGAAATTTGATGATTTTTCGGCTTATTTATTGCATCTTAAAATGCAATTTTATTAAATTGCGTGAAGATGATAGTAAAGCAACATATAGATTAAGCAATGGAAATGTATGTGATAACGTGTATTTATTTATTTACTGTGCGAGATAACAGATATGACAACCTAGTTTATACTGTGCTACGGCTGTGCAGTATGTAGCTAACATTGTTTGCATTAGGTGTGGCTTTTGGCCTATAATATAGAAGTTGATTGCCCATTCCTCGTGAGGATATATATTTTGCATTCAGAATTTTCCTTTTCCTAGACGGCATTTCAGCCAGTTGTGCCAAATATCATCTGTTCAGGCTTCTGTTTTCTATGTACCTGTTGTCGAAACCTACTCTCCGCGTCTCACGTCTTAAGTGATTAACGCTAAGTATCATTAAAATAATACAAGCAAAACTCATGATATTATTGCTCATAAGACTAGATAGTGCGCATCGTTCGTTAGTTCGAACGTTACTATGACCACGCGTAAATCCATAACTTGCCCGATAATATAATGTGCTGGATGTGCAAGCCCTACAAAAGTTTGAAAATATGTGTTACGATTTGGCATCTATTGGCATTAAGGATGGCCTTCTCTAACGACACCAAACAATGTTTTTGTAGGTTTGTATGTGAAAATGCTAACTCCTTTGTTGTAATAACGGTTTATTGCATAGACTTTTGCGAGTAGGTCATTCGAAAAGACTAATTACAATAATTGGTTTAATACCTTCAGGGAAATAAATGATGTGCCAATATAATAACTAGATATATAAATTTACAAAATTGGAAAAAAATTAAAATACAAAAATTTCGTAATTTATACTTCTGTGAAACAGTTTTGTAACTAAGCAAAATAAGGCATCGGAACTGAAGAGCAACTTTAACTATTCCATATCATTTGTTATAGATAAGGCTTTTTTAGTAGGTGACTTAAATATGAATTTTATTTTTCTAGGTAGCTCAAACCCATTAGCATACCAGTCATTATCATTATCACGAACAGAAACAAAACAGTATTTAAAAACTGATGCCTCACTGTTGCATGCACATGGGAAAAATTAACGAATTGATCTATTAATTTTAGCAAAACTAGTAATTTTAAACGATAAGTTGTAAAAGGGGAATGCTGTATGACGAAGTGTATCTAGCTTAGATGGAATTACCTTCCAGGACTGCAGAGTCAGGAAAGGCAACCTAGATCTATTCACAACGCAATTTAGGCCAAGTCAACATCAAAGGAAAGACAATACCCTTTAAAATTTCCGCCACGACGATCGAATGATAGCATTAACTTTGACGATTCTATTGGGATACAGTCATCATCCTGGACCACATCAAGCCTTTGGTTCTGTTTTCCTACGCAATAAAACGGCGCCAATTTGGTATTAACAAAATAAGAGCAGTCGTGTCAGACGAGAGTGAAAATTACTGTTGCTGAAGGTAATTTTGACCATTGACGCTTGGTAAGACGGTCTTCATCAACTTTTATTATAATCAAGATTGCGGTATTGATATAAGCACCTGACCAATTAATTACCCACATATGCGGCGGGCGGCTCAATTGATTAGGCACTAGATTCCGATAATAGACGTGCCAGGTTCGAGCACTGTCCGCAGCAAATTCTGGCCAGTACATGATGAGTTCCCCAATAAAGACAGAAACCGGTCTACTGGATGGAGTACCTTTTCTACACTACACAATTCTTAGTTTATACTGACATATGTTAGTAATTAATGGGTCAGGTGCTTATATCAAGAAGTCAACTTTGATTATAGTTGTTCAATGGAAAATCTTGATCTAACGTCATTTTCAGACAATCAGCTAATTAAAGGCTTAAAGAAGAAGGGACAAGTGAGAACCCATCAATTGAGGCCAAAAATTACATCATCTGAAGATGAGGGAAGTTCAAGATTTTACCGACCTATGAGTGCTATCAATTGTCCCGCACAAGAAAAATGCGGTCAAATCCACAACAAGAAGGACAGCACTGAGCAAATAAATATATCTTTTAAAACTTTGATTATAATAATGGTTATCACCGTTCGTGCGACCAATGTTCATTTAGTTATCAACTTTATTTGAGTGACAGTCCAAGAGAAAGGAAACGTTGAATAGAAACTGTCCCTACTAGGAATGGACCACTAAGTGTTCTTTTAAAACCAACATTTAACCCTGGCTTATACAATCATTAAGGAAAAAATAATTCAAGGTAAATAATTAAATTTTGTGAATTTGGCCTGGCGTGCGTAGTAATTAATTCAATGCCGCGTTTTGCGTACGCGGGTAATAGTTGTACACGGGCAGTTACACAAAGATCCGTTTCTTCACACTTTCCGATTTTGTTTTGTCTTTGATCGGGTTGAATTCTTCTTTGTTCAACTGGAAATGCGGTTCTATCACATCTTTGTTTACTGGCGACGTTTCGATATTATATTTAGATATATATGTATATAGATATAATGAATTATTTTAGTCATATGAGCAAATAGTCTTATGCAATTATTTCTATGAGTTGATTAACTTCGCATTGTGCTTACGATTAGTTTTTTGAAAAACGTTAGTTGTCCATACTATCTCTATCTTTCTCTCTTTAATCTTTCACCTAAGCGTCGCTATGACATTCACTCTCCATCCATCTACGTAACTTGCTGCTCCATATTTGAACTAATTTGTTGCTATGTGCGCAATACCTCATACACCACTGTATACATTAGAGTTCCCGGCTTTAAATAAAATACAATATATGACATTCAAGGTTTTAGTTTTTTTATCATTTTTGAATTTTGATTACCGTGACATAGTAGCAATACAGTTATAACAAATAACAAAAGGTTCGATACTGTCTCTCTCCCTTACAATATTCTGCATACGAGATGAGATTACGTATACCGGGAATTTGAAATAGGTGAGGTAATGATTGGTCTGCTAATTATAAATAGTTATATATTGAGTTTAGTTACTGAGACAAATTCTATGATTAAAAATAGTGTTGATTCAATTATATATAAATAGAATGGTTTTGGAACGAGGTTACCACATTTGCTTAAATCTGCTATTGTAAAGTTTGTACTGTTGCCTGAGGATGGTGCTGGAAAGTAGGCACCGAAACGTCGCCAGTAAACAAAGATGTGATAGAACCACATTTTCAGTTGAAAAAAGAAGAATTCAACCCGATCAAAGACAAAACAAAATCGGAAAGTGTGAAGAATCGGATCTTTGTGTAACTGCCGTGTACAACTATTACCCGCGTACGCAAAACGCGGCATTGAATTAATTGAATTGTACACACCGCAACAAAATTTCAAAAAATACGTGAGTAGTAACTGTTTGGTTCGTTGCGGTCCAGTTGAACCTGGAAAACAATTTCACACTTATGGTTCAGTATGAGTTCGTTGTGTATTTTACCTATCATATGAGCCGACTTCTTATTAGCTACGCCATGCTTAAAACACAGATGCATACCTATTAGTCCTTTGTAAACAAAAATAACTAACTATTATATGAACAATAAACTGTCTCACGGACGGAAAAAAATGTATCGTTAGTGAAGTTTATTTTCAACCACAAAGATGTAACCTCGGCAAATTGATCATATTAATTTAAACATAGTTATACATTAGTTCAAAGTAAAGTTATCATTTCTTTAATGCACATTGTATGTAACGTACTTGTGATTTTGTGTCTTTATCAGCCTTTGGTGGATGCTGTTCTGCAGGGACCGATTGCGCGATCTCGATATCTGTCAGAATTATGCCCTTTACTGGAATACTGCGACGTTACCTATTTTGTGCTGAAGTCAGTGAAGCGCCGTCTTAGCACTAACGCTGACCAACAGACGCATAATGGAATTGTAAGCTTTTTTGTTATGTTTGTGTTTTGCTTTAGCATATTCAACATTTTTCAAATGAGTTTGAGACGCACGCCTTGGGAAATTTTAAGCCAGGACGCACTCCTGCTCAGCACTGCTGGGATACTTCATTGTTTTTACTGGTTTACGTAGATTCGTGTTGTGTACCTGGATACATTTAGGCTTTTACGAACAGGTTGCCATTGAACTTTTGGCCTAATCTTAAAGCATGTATATGATTAGTAAATTACCTGCATATTCAAAAAATATCAAGTTAATTTTTCCAAAAATACAGCTAATCACAAACATGTATATATTTGGTTATTATTTGATACTCTTTTGTACTAGCGAAAAGTTAATTATATCATTGAGGCAATTATTAGAGCATTCAATCTGTTTGATACGTTATCCCATAATATTCCGGAATAATTTTTCACACTTAATCTTTTCAATACTTCGAATAGTGTACGGGGTTGCATAATTCGCCTGATTAACGTTAATTGAATAAAACTTCTTGTATCCACATGTAGCATATATGCCGGTAGGTTAATTTATGTTATTGCATTTTTTATCTTCGTTTACGTGATACGTGCTGCAATTTATGTATGGAACAAATTTGCTTGATATTCTTCATTGAAAGTAAGCTTGGGCAATTTAAATTGTCATTTGAGTGTGGTTCTATTATATTTTCCACACGGGCGAGATATCTGGTAGAATGGATGTACACGTGTATTAATTATGTTTAACTGAATCTTACTTAGTTATGCATACACGCACTAGGTCACATCTATGACGTGCACATATTTTAATGATATGCCGATCATAAGTAAAACTTGAGTGGTTTGATTGAAATTTCACATGTGCATGGCTGGTCTGGTTTTTTATTTTATCACTTAGCATGGCATGAGTTTATTAAGAGAGTTTCTGATTTATTTGGTTCACACCGGAAAATTTGAGGGCGGCCTCAATTGCGTCACTTCACACAGTAAGTATAAAAAGTAGTCTAACAAATGCAAATGGTAGATTCATGTTCAGCCACTCTAGTTTCAATTAGTTGGATGAAAATAGCAATAATGGACATATACAGACGCATACATACACACACACTCATGACACGCAACTATCTAGTAAAAGGTTCGAATAAGTTTCACAGTATGAACGAAACCGGTCTGCTGGATGAATTTCCCTTGCTACATTATACAGTTTATACTGATAAATGTGTTTGCATAGTGGGAGGGGTGTTTATATCAAGATCATAACCTTGATTTGATTAACTAGTGAAAGGTCAGTCTGAATTGTAAATAAAATGGCTAAAGAAAATATCGCAATTGCTTCATTGGTTTGTTTTTTTTAAACTTTTGATGATTGGTGAATTGAAGATAGCATCCGCCAAAGAATGCCGAAAATCACAACTGGAATTCTGCCTGTGTTAGTTACAACTCAGGTCAGGTAATATCTGGTAGTATCTTTATTTTAAATGCAATGTTATTCTTACTTCAAATGCTTTTTTATATATTTGTTTTGAACTGCCAATAAGTACGTTGCTTGTGAAATAGCTCATGTTATGTTTGGGAGCCTAGACTACCTGAAAACCAGTGGAGACATCGGTGAGTACACTGTGTGTACGATGGTCAGAATTATGCTCTACTACAAGAAGAGTAGAATGGTTGATAAATTTGAACTGAGGCCTACTTGAACAACTTTATTATCAAATTTTGGAATATGCTAGATGTAGCATATCTTTTGCTGAGCTTACTAGATCATTTTAATACCGTACATGGTTTAATAGCAAATAATTCCGATACAGCGTTTATTTGTTGATTTATTGTTTAATATACCTCAAATAATTATGTCACACCACATTAAATTTCAAGCCATAATTTTAGTTCGTAAATACTTCATATATTAGAATAAAATGTAATGATGAAGTAATACCGCAGAGTTTAAGATGTTATATTCATGAGTTATTTGAGTTATGCTTTAATTATATAATATATAGCACAATTTCATTAAACACTATTTTGTTGTAAACCTGATCATAAATTCCTTGACCATAAAGTTTCCAAAACGTATAAGCTTTTTGTCATATCTGTTAACAATAACTACGTATATTAAAACACTTCAAAAGTTGAAAAGTATTAAGTTAAATATATTTAGTTTTTACCGGAAATTAAGTATAAATTTTTGAAAATAAATCCTTTCCATCTAATTTACCCACAGTTGGCGGCATTACAGCCGATAGGCCAGACTAATGTCTGTTTTTGTGATATTTCGACAATGGCCGTTTTATGACTATTTTTGACTATACACAAAAGTCTGTCATTTGTTAATAGAATGATTGGTCGCCGTTTTCCTTTTTCACCCTGAGCCTGGTGTGTGCGAGTACACGACATGGAGGCACAAACCAGCGGAACCAAGTAGAGCATTACTCTTCCTTCTAACAAATGTTAGAATTGAATTACTTTAGTACCATCCACTAGTAAGATAGTCTTTCTTGTTTAACTGACTTGGTCCCGTTGTTCGTCAATATGGTAAATCGGATGGATTTAGATCGTGCATTTATTTAGTATACTGAACTTTTTAATAAACCACTCTTGAGCATGATGCATTACGATTTTGCAAATGTTGCAGTAGTTTATTTTTTCTTCTGTAATTTATTCAGTGCTAGTAGCCAGAATTATTTGTTGTAAACTTTTCTGGATTATGGTCTATAGAGGACGCTCGAAGAAGAATAAGCTTCGCCTAATGGATAGAAACCTATTTTCTATCCTCATTGATTTAATTTAATTTCTGCTTTATTTTATTTTTATATTTTGCCTTACAATTAAAATTTGTAAATGTTTAGTTTCATAGCAGTTCTGTATATTGACAGAACATGAATTGAATTAAAATTTTTTGCACAAAACATTTTGTTAATAGAAAAATAACACAATGTCGTAATGAAATAATTACTAAAATAGTCTTAGAGTCAGTCGAAGGATTATTGTAAAATATTGTGTTTCTATTGTTTTTTTAAATAGTTGGGCTTTTTCAATTCTCTTACCGTGTAGGAAAAGAACGAAAATTTCTTTCGCAACTGTCTGTCAATTTTTGAACATCTACTTCCTGAAAAAATGCCTGAAAAGAAATTTCTCGGAGAAGCACCTAAACGTGAGTTCTTGGCGCAACTTGCGTTAACTTACACATTAAAACACCTATACAGCAAAATATTTTTGTTCTCTTACCTGCAAAGGTTTGAGCATAAGCTTTTATTTAGCATTTTTATCCAAAAGAATTCGCTGCTTCAAAAGTATACACGAGAGTTTAAGGAAAAATTCAACGAGTTTCTTTACATGTAGATAACAATAGACTCATCCAAAAATGTTAGGAGCTATTATCATGTCACCACAAAGTAAACAGACGAGTAGCACAGAAATGCATTGGCGTTTATAAACTATGGTTTTATTGTCACCTAATATTCCGAGCTATGTATGGGCTGTAAAGAGCACTGTTTTCAACACTACAACAGCATTAAAGAAGTTATTTTAATACTAGTCATCTTTGAGCTGGAAATAACAGTAAATTCCTCATTCTTGGGTGGGACGGATGATTTGGAATCAACTTCTTTTATGGCTTGCAAGCGAAAGTTGATGAGTATCATATATCCAGAACACGGCTTTTAAGCGTTTGTACCGAAAACTGTCTCCAGCAGTCGAGATTTACTTTCTAAGCTAGGCACGTATGGAAATACTTCGTCACTGTCCATTTAATAATAGGTATTAATGAAGTAGTAATACCGAACTCGAGATTTCGCCTGAATTATAATAATTTTATGTGCAATTTTTAGTTCAGTCAATATTATGCATTTGTAATTTTAATTGAGAAATAAATCATGTGTGGAAGTATACATTTATTATAAAGCATGTATGTACAACACAGTTGAAAAAGGCAGTTTTTTTCTCGCCAAAACTCAACTCGACTGTAAAATCTGGTAATTTATATATATACTTTTTCGAAAGCAGGAAGGATTAAATTGGTTTAAACACGTAATTCACGACAAATAGGAAACGGGAAACATACATGCTGGGAACCACGAAAACACACACGCACAGATATTTACCAGTTTACATTTAAAATACGTAAGATATTCTTTTTGTTTATTTAGGATTAAGAGTGGTGAATACAACAACCTTAGCTGTGCATAATTATTTTTCGTTTTTAGCTTTAAATCCGCTTGATTTGTGGTGTGATCTGTACAAAAAATATGCTCAACTATTGCGGGAACGTTCTCCCCTATGCCATTTGTGCGTAATTTAAAATATTCATAAATTTGCTTAATTAGTAATCGGCTAGTTCGACTACATAGCACAGTGAGTAGTTGTTCTAGTTGTGATGCTTCCAGTTAGAACGGACAACCCACCGCCACTCTATCGAATCTCGTATACTATTGACAATTAAAGGTTAATTGAACATCTTTAGTATATATATTGAGGTTAATTGTGAGATGAATTACAGTTATGGGGAATGATGGGTGGTTACTTTCGCTGAATGCACATGTGAAATCGATGGTTTTTCAACGGGGATGCTTGTTAATAGATTTTTAAATCGAAAAAATATTTATGTTCGTTACAGTGTACGATTTTACTTTATTTACAAAATCAAAAGTATCGCGAACAAAATTGTGAAACATTTCAATTTTTACTGGTTTTATAATTGCTTTTAGTTTTTTCGCTAGTTTTTGCTGTTGTGTTGATCATCGACATGATGGGACTTGTTTAAAACTGTGTTGTACATATAATATATTTCTCAAGAATAATCTTACCGAAAGAAGCATGCTATCATTGCCGTTACGAAAAGTTCTAGCACGCTAAACACCAAGCCAGAAATTTATGTAAGCCATACTTTTAAATCGAGTTTCGTCATCATTCGAAGGAGGAAGTAATTACAGAGCAGGTATAATGCAAATAATAAAGAGAATAATGATGATACCTTTGAAGATGCGTCCAGAAAAGTGCATGCGAAACACCTGAATAGATAGGCAATACAATTTAACAATAATTGATTGCGCAGGTCGTGGTTGTATCAGCATATGCTCCTACCAATTGCAGCTCCGACGAAAGCAAGGACGCTTTGTACTCCGAATTAAGCTCCTTACTACGTAAAGCACGAAGTTCGGATGTAGTCCCGGTTATGGGTGATCTGAATGCTCAAGTTGGATGCTTAAGTAACAGAATTTCATTTAGGTCGAAGATACACTTTACTCTCGACGCGCAACGATAATGGTAAACGGCTTTTGGATTGCTGCACTGAACATAGACTGTATTTAAGTAGTACAAACTTCAGGCGTAGTGTTCAACGTTGTGCTACATGGCGTTCTCAAGCACCCGGGCAACGGTGGACTCAAATAGATGATGTAGCACATGGTTGCATCCAGAATTGTCGTTCTTTTTGGAACACTTATGTCGACTCGGACCATGCACTTATCCATTGTAGATTTGCAATAAAATTTTCCGGGAAAATAATTAAGAATTAGCCTCAAATTGATTTAGGCACACTCGGACAACCGTCCTTCTGACAAAATTATAAAAAATATTCTAAAGTATAATCTAACTGGTCTGGATGGCGAAAATCCGAATACACTTTGATCAAAGATAAGTTATACTGTGCATAATGCAGGTACTACTGTATGTGGCATTGCAGGCCCCCGTAGAATTAATCATTACCTCTGTAAAATCAATGGAGAAATAAGGCGCCAAATTCCACCTGGCTCGACTCATAACGTTAACTTAAGCGCAGTCTAAATGTGGATCTCGAAAACTTTTAGACTAGAAAGGCTGAAGAAATGGAAGTAGCTTTCGCGTCATGTAATAGTCGCTATTTGTTCCAACTTATTCGCGCAACAGGTCCGAGAAAATTAAAAGTTAGTGAAACTATAAATGATAGTAACAACGATTTAATAACCGATAAAATAAGTCGTCGTGACAGGTGAGCTGAACACTTCAAAGATCAATTTTCTTGGCCACCTGCGTCAGGTCCAATTCCTGAATACATGTCTGCATCAGCAGTGCCGAATGTTAGTCTCGAAGAGCCATCCGAGTTAGAAGCGCGCGATGCAATCCTATCTCTTAAACGCCGCAAAGCCGTAGGCCCCGATGATTTGCTTCCATGATTGTTTAAGGATGGTGACGATTTAATTTCAGGTGCGTTGACCAAACCTTTTCATACTATATGGGAGGAGGAAACCGTTCCATTTGATTGGAATGAGTCGACCATCATTCCCATCTTCTAAAAAGACAATCGTAATTCGTGCGATAACCATCGTGGTATAAGCTTGACTCCGGTCGTATCTAGGTTATTTGCTTCGATTATCCTACGTCGTCGATTTGGTTTGTTTATAGCGTGATACACGTAGTAGATATGTATTCCTTCTCTCTGCCTCTCTCTCTCGTAAATCTCACTAATTATTTGTCTTAAATATTATTTCTGCTTTCATTCCTTACGGTTATATGGCAGTGAAACCTTGGTGACTTTTGGCTTTTGTATGGCTGGACATGATTATGAGGATGATGCAGGCGGTGATAACAATTATTTAAATCAAGTTTGCGAGCTTGAAGTAAACACCAATCCAATTGTATTTAACCAGTCGTCAAACAAAATATCAACAGTACCGCGTTAAATGAATGCGGCATTTAATTCAATATAAATAATTACATACATGCATGCAAAAACATATGTAGATCTCTTGCGTGATGACTACCAGAAGAGTATATGCCAATAGAACAGGCCTGTCTACTGAACCGCGTATTTTTCTAGATTGAGGGTACGATGCAGCGTGATGAAGTGTCCAACATCACGAAAAATAGTGTTTGGTTCAAACCATCCTCCGGAGCTGCCCTTTTAGCCTTGTGATCAACATGTGTCAGTGATATCCTTTACATTTGTTCCATATTTCGGAATCGACATTCTATTTACTAGGTTCGACGATGATCGTACATTAATGAATGGCTTGATAGAACTGATTTATTAGTGTATTTTCTGCAGATTGGTGTATTTTGTCGCTTAGCTGACAATGACACAAGTTGAATTGAACGATTACGTCGATTTTTTATGAAGTCTAGGCGTTGGAAGTCGGAATCAAATATTTTTTGTCTCAATAGTAAATAAGATGGCCGACAGTGTTCTAGACTTTAAGACTTGATTTTGTGCCGGCGAAATATACCTGCGGTTACAGTGGGGTTTTCATAACTTGTAAATTGCAGCAGCAGCCAGGATGCTACAGCTGACAACGGAGCTTCGTTTAGTACGATTTTAGACTACGAACCGAAATTTTATCATGAAAACCACTTATTTAGGGTCAAGCACCGGACACGTACTGACCACAGCTCCCTAGATTTCGTCTTCCATTTTCGCTAACATAACAATATCAATAATGTAATGAAGCCCAACCAATATCCGAACTGGGAAGTGATATAATGACTTCAACAAAGATTGTATTAGCGACATAATCAGACAAGTGAGAGACGATAGCAGCTTTGTCGAAAACTTAAATCATGGAAATACGGTTCTGCAAGGTTCTTACGATTGCGAATACTGGCTGATTTTTGGATTTTTTCTTGGATCTTTTTTAAATTTTTTTGCGTAACTTGACGGTTCATGAAGAGAATTGATCACATATTATCTTTGAAGAAAAGGAAAAATAGTTCTCAAGCACATTTAGCCTTCTAGTTTAGATGCGTTTGTTTATACCTATACCAGTATACCGAGACGTGATTATACAAATGAGTATAGAAATGCAAATGGTCTGTTAAATTGCCTTCTTATTCACGGTAACATTTAATTGCATTTCCTGAGCGCACACGACTAATTAACCATCATCTAACATTATTTAGCTCTCGATGACGTTATTTTGATAGATTAGTGAATTTCATCGTTTAAATTTATTAATGATGGATACTGTTAGGTACGGAGAAGTTGTAAGTATGGTTAATATTCTGGTAAGTTAATATAGTGTTGAATAATAAAAGCTATGGAGATGATGATACTTACGGTGAATGAATAGATACGTTTGAAAGACTGAGGTCTTTAGAATGAGCGAGAGTGTAAAGGGAGCGATAATGTACATGATTGAATATAAAAACCTTCTACAGAAAATTTCAATTGAAGTATTAAATTAGGTAGAATAACAAAGTAATATTTATAAGGTAAGATATGGGTTCACCGAATTCATTATAATGTATTAACAGGAGATGTAAAATGTGGCTTCAATAATTCAAAAAGTATTTAAGGAACGATTTAATTAGGTATTTCTCGTTCTAAAAGTTTTTTGCATTAAAGAATTTAGAGCGCCTAAATAAATTAAAGAAGCGATGGTCGTTCGATGGAGATTTCATTAACGTAACTCGAGGGTAAATCGGGGCTTAATACGTTATCGGCTGTAATTATAGATGCTGTGTAAAATAGAACTTCAATTAGATTCTAGCGGTCAAATTATCACAGCTCGATCCAGTGGTTACATCGGTGGATCACTATTCTTACTTTCTCGCGCCCTGGACAGAGTGAAACCATCATCTAACCAGATTCTTGTTGGCGAGAGTATTATGTCATGTCAAATTAAGATCTGCAGGGTTTACTTCGCTTCGCTTTGTGTATAGATTCCGCCTGTTGTGCTAGAACATTTAATTCCGCACGACTCGATTAAGATTAAGGGCCAAATAGGTAAACCTGATGCAAATGTCACAGCTATTGTCGACCTGGGTTCGTGTTCCTACGGTTCTATTTCTCGCACGGCAATCACTAAGATGCCCGAATGTTGCTCAATGCTAGAGACAAAATGTTATAGCGCTTCATCGAAATCATCGCTCTCATTTGTAATGGGGTGCCACCAAGCAGTCTACTTTAGCAGCCTAAATCTGCTCTTTGCGTTTGACACACGTGTCTTTATTCTGTTACTACGCAATGGACTATAGTGCAGTAAAACAGCTCGAAGTTTCATACTATGGGTGTATTATCTTATTACTGGCGTTGGCATTTTACCGACATCTGTGTGACTATCAGTGGCCCGCTGGTCGTCATGCATGTCATTTCGATGGATGCGGTCTAACCAGTATTTACTGTTCGACTTCTAACTAAAGAGATGAAGGTACTTTTCGTAATCATCAAATTTTTTTTGCCTTTTTGCAATTTTCTTATACCCGTGGGGACCGTTATTTATTTGTGAAAAGCTGTTTTACTATTTTCATGAATTCTATTTGGTATCATAGGTTATCAATATACATAATAAGTTTTGGTTCGAGTTTGTCAGACGTTGACATGGTTTCGTAATCGGGTTTCCTATACTAGATGCAATGGTACTGATCGGTTCGTAAATTTAGCCTCTTAAACTCGCCTTCTAAACGAATGCATGAGTTCAGAAAGCTGTTTACTTCTGGGCAGTTATTATTGGCATTTCAGGTGCAGTTGCGGCACAAAAATTATTGACGATATACTCCAATGGCGTTGGCTTGATTTGGTGTTTAATTTAATGAATGAATGGTTGCGAAATGGCTTTCATATGTTTCCTTTAGGGAGCTGAAGCTATCTAATCAAATTAGTCCGTTCATAGAATCGAAGCAGACTGGCGACTGGCAAAAGTGTATTGTTTAGTGTACTATTAGGCGTTCTATCGAAATCGTCCGTAATGAGTTACAAAACCCAGTATTTATTGTGGCGAAAACTATGAAAATTGCGAATAGTCCGAATGGACGTACTATAATTTGTTAATGTATCTTAGAATATAAATTAAAAAAAAACCTTAAATTTGCAAATTACTCAACCTTGACTGCATTCCATTGGTGGCAGATTTGTCAAAAAGAACATACATTAATCTCACAGATTATATGACTTAATCACCTTAAATTCTGATTGCTTCGTTTCTTCTTCCAAAGAATTTAGCTTTAAGACATGACAGAACTAAGACTGTTTTTCATTATTTTTTTTAGCAAAAACAGGAGCGGTTAAACTACTTCATATGAAATCTCTTCGTCACCTATTCACAAAAGTTTGGAGCTTGTTTTTTGAAAATGAGGTACGTCATGTATTACTTCATTTTTCGCAAATTAACAAATTTTAATTTGAAATTGGCTACATTAACCTTCCTATCATTTAGGTAAATGCAATCTTGCTTTCCTTGGGAACCTGAAGGCTGCTAAATGGCTGTTATTTAATGTATTTCTTTTTTTGTAGTGACTCTGACATACTAACTTATGTTGTGTCGTAAATGTCTAATTCAAAAATGTAATTGAACTTATCTTTAGTAGGTTAGATTTGACATTGCATTTTTAAAATGTTTATTTTAAATTAAATATACATTAATACCAGTAAGCATAGGAGATTAAAATTTCTTTACTTGTCGTTTTTTTGTTACTTAGGAATTTTAATTTCATGTAAATGGTAAATTCATATTCAGGCATTCTAGTTTCATTTAGTTGGATGAACATTGCAGTTATAGACATACACATACACAAACTCAGTGACACGTAACTATGTAGTGAAAGATCCAATAAGATTCCCAATAAAGATAAAACTGGTCTACTGAATGAAATGTTGAATCTCCGCGATTTAGGTTCGCCGGTTGTCTCTTTGAACTATCAATTTCGAAAAGATCTGATTGATCCCAATTTCCAAGTACGCATTGATATTGTCTTCTTTTTGCCACGGTGTGGATTCGTCTCTTACAACCGAAGAATTCAACATCGTTCATATTAAACACAGGCAAGTCAACGACGATTAGACCGTATCTCATTCCAGCCAGTCAACGAAGATAAGATAGTATCGCTTTTTCAGTGGTTAGTATAAACGATGTTTAAGCCTTCGGAAGAAAGGGACGAATCCTCACCCAGCCAAAAAGAATACAAAATCGATGCGTACTTGTAAATGGGGATCAATCGGATCCTAATAGTGCAAAGCGACAACCCTCGAAAGCAAATCGCATTACGCAAACATTCAAAAGATACTGGATGAATGGCTTTTCCACACTATAAAATAATTAGTTTATACTGACAAATGTATGTAAATAATTGGTCAGCCTTTTGTATCAAAATCGCAAACTTGATTGAAAGAAGTTGTTAATACTGTTTTGACATATAAACAAGAAAAATATTCAAATGGCACATATCATGCATTGTTTCTAGTCTAGTATGAATTTTTCACTAAGAATATCTTGGAAAATATTTATTTCACTTAACAGATATTTACTAAATTATTTTTTCTTATTAAAGATGCTTAAAGAAATACAGTTTCATATTTTGATTTTTAGCTTCCAGACAATATTATTCTAGATGCTCTCCGTCGTCTTGGTGATGGCTGGATCAACCGACTGTCAGAAATGCGCCTTCTTGCCGATAGTATTCTACCAGTATTCGATCCTCAATTTTCTGCCTTGGAAGAGGTTGATGTGAAAGTTTCGCCAACGTGGTCCAGAGCTGTTGCACGCACTATTCTTTGTCTTGTACAAAAAGGCCAGTTAGAGTTAGACGATAGGTTGTATCCTCGCTTGTATGCCCTCCTGGATGATAGCATAGCTGCCTGTCCGGAAGCTGATAGATTTTTAGCTGACTTAGATCTCTTTCTAAGTTCTACGTAAGTGTTATTTTCTAGTATAAAATACAAATGCACACCTATATATATATATATATATATATATATATATATATATATATATATATATATATATAGAGAGAGAGAGAGAGAGAGAGAGAGAGATAGTGACTAAAATGATTAATAGATATTGTGTTTATTATGTATGAAAAGGCAATTTTTTGATGATATCTTATTAACAATGTTACATTTTTTAATTTTTAAAGTCATAGTAGTTCATTTGATTGAGTTTATGAGAGTCAATTTGGTTTTTAGTTCCCTCTATTTATTTGCAGCGACTTACAATTGTTTATAGTTGATTGCCCGTACGAGTGTGACTTTGTGCCGATATGAGCCTTTTTACAATATAATTAAAAAAATACTTGAGATGTAATTACTCCTATTATTGTATCTGTTTCAACCAGGCTTTCACTTTTTTGCTATTGCAAGATTGTACGTATGTTGAAGGAGTTGCCTTGATGCGCACCTGGACTAATTGTAATTACCTGATCTGCGTTTTGACTAACGCAGCTTTCATTGTTCCAGTAATTTTCTTTCATCAATATATTTCGGCCTTGCCTACCGAAGGCCTTCATCAGTTGCATTTCATTTGTTTCGTGAAATGCAACTGATGAAGGCCTTGTACGTATGTTGTTTGTCATGTTACTCCTGACAGTGCTAGGCCTTTTTTAAATCAATTAGTGCAGTGAACGTTGGTGGATTCTCTTGCTCAAGTGATTTTTCGTACGTCCTACAGGTATGCTACCATGCATACATATAACTGATTTTAAATATGAAGGATTTCGCAAGGTTGGCAATTGATCCTTGGCATCCAGCTTACACAACGGTTAAACAAGAGGCGCCACCTTAGAAGAAACCAACAAATAGTGACTAAAAGCCGATATAGTCAACTGCCTGAACAAATAACGGCGGTTTTAACCGCAGCCAAATCATCACAATGAGAAATACTGATTAATAAGGAAAATTTGACATACAAAAACGACTTGCCACACCTGAAAAAGGATCAGAAGTTTTACTCATGGATCGTATTTAAATAGGTTCTCTAAATTGATACCAGATGATCTTTCAAAATTCAAATAAGACAGTAACAATAAGAAATCTTTGCGAAATTTGAAGCAAGAATCGATTTTATATTACAAAGATGGTGAAATGCGTTTGATCTTCAGTGACTGAATTTGAAACCAGATCATAACATTTGAAGAAATTCGAGAAACGACACAAATTGGTCGCTACCTAGCAAGACTATGGCGAATGCAAGAGTCAAGCAATGATGCTTTTAGAAATACAGATGCGAACGCAACACAATCTAAATCGGCGAAGTTCTGCAAACCACTACAGTCAATACGAATTTCTTCAATTAATTACATCAGACAATCTTTAGAGCTAGCAGACGATACAAAAAAGCACAATAACCCTATTAATCTAATGGTCACAAGTGATTTTTCAGCATTGTTTAAAAACATTGTAAAAACAAAATCTGTTTTGATTGGTCTTAAAAGAACTAGACTCCAGATATTTCTATAGACAGTTATAACCGGTAATGCATAATATTGGCATAGACAAAGAACGTTGCATTCACCATTGAAGGTAAACTTATGTTACAATTTGTTGATGACGTAATGGAATGCTGCTTTGCACCTGTCGTGGAAAATGTATACATGTGTCGCTTTAAGCAAAGGAGCTCGCAAAGAAAAATTGTTTACTGCACACATTACAAATATTTTGTTTGACCTAGGAGTAGTAGACCCAGGCGAAATCATGACAAAGCCAATAAAGTCGATTCGAACATCAAATTTACCCTCGACACATAACTTATATCTTCTTGGACGTCCAAAATTCGGATTTGACACGCAAAATACATTGCACACCTACGGTCACCGTACAATATATTCACTACAACAAATATGTGCGATACCTTATTTATAAATCGCGATCTGTTTCTCGTTAGCATGTTTGCCGTAGTGCTCTGATGACAGTTCTGAAAGCGTCAGTACGTGAGATTGGCAGTCATTTAGGTATTCTGTGTGAATGTTACATAATATAGGGGTATGGTTTATCTCAATTACCCAAATTTTATTTAACCAATTGATGCCACCACTCCCACAATCAATGATTGTGTAATTCTATAACGTATACACCTATATGCCAGGATTTTATCATGTATAACATGTCAGTATAGGCTAAAAAATTTTAAATGTAGATAATGTAATTCATCAATTAGAACGTTATCGTCCTTATTGTGAACAAGTCAATTATTTTCTAGAATTTCTGCGAGTGGACCTCGAACCGTGCGTATTTGCTTGTCTTGCAAATCATTCACAGTGCCACCCGCTACATGAAATTTTAATTTGTGTATAAACCGTTTTTTTGGCCACTCTTTCCTTAAAGTGGATCCTAATAACATCGCTTTAGCCGTAAATTTACGTCTATCGCCAATCTGTCGTAATAAAGCACAACGTGTTATCCGAGGAAATGATATTGAATTAAAGTATAATGACAAGATTTTTATGTATTCTGTCCGTATAAACTAAGTACTGCATAAAGAATTAACGATAATTCTCAAAGGGTGTTGGTTTCGTCCCTATTGGTCAGTTACTTGATGTGTGTCCATAAAGGATGAATCCGGTCTACTTGGTTAATTGTATTTATCACCACGTGCATGGTTTAGTTTGTAGTGACAAAACATGTATTATAAAATATTTCTATAATTATTTATTATAGTTTCAGTCACTCAGGTTGCAGATATATATATATATATATATATATATATATATATATATATATATATATATATATATAGGTATATGTGGATCATAGTATCCTAGCGTATTTTACTCGTCTAGGTACAAACATTTAATTGTTGATCGCGAACATGAATTTTTTTGCAGTTTTCGCCAAATAAATTATGCAGTTAAGCAATTATCGATTGCGTAGATAGTGATAACAATTCTTCAAATCATATATTACGGTTTGATCCTTGTTGGTCATTGTATCATCGTAATCTGATAATGACCATAGAAGGTCGAAACACGTTAGCACATCTGACTGATGATAGTCTTACCATGTTGTGCGACTGGTTCGATAAAATGGGACTGGTGTTTTTCTCAAGTTCCCAAACTTGATTTTAAAATTTGTGTTCACCTGTGCAATCAATTTTGTTTAATTATGTAACATATCAATGTGGCGGAAGGTTCAACTCATTCATATTCGCGAAGGCATATAAATTGTGCGGCTGAAGTTTCCGGTCAGTTTCAATTTATGTGCGATTACTAGAGCTGAGATATGCATACCAAATTTTACTTTATTTATATACATTCATTACGGTTCGATCCTCGCTAGTCAGTTTGTCGTCGTGCTTTAATGATGGCCATTGAGGTTCGAAACACGTCAGCGTGTGTATTTGATGATAAATTTGCTATATTATATGTTTGGTTAGATACAGTCGAATTAGTGTTTATCTCAAGCACACAAAGTTTATTTCATTTATTATTATCATTCGACTGCGCAGCCAATAATTGTTTAATATTCTGGATTCGATAGCGGCTTTTTATTTGATTATAAATGTAGGTTGTCGTGATTAATCACATATTGTCAATCGATTATTCCAAATCGTAATGTTGTCATATCCGTAAGGCTCTTTGTAACTATAGCTGATAGCGTTCAAAATATCATCTGTAATATCATAATAAAGAAGCTAAATGGAGCTTTGGTTTGTCCTCAGAGGATAATGCTTGTTAGCTATTTCTACTGATACGAACGTTCTACATAATGCGGCATTTGCTTCAACCTTAGATGTCGCATCTTGGTTTGTAAGCTTTACAATTAGGTTGTTGCTAGTCTCACTGTAGACGAGGATTAGAACTGATTTAGTGTTGCTAATTTATGGAAACAGAATGTCTCTGAACTTTACGCTCAATGCCGAAGTATTAAATGTGGTCTTTTGTCAAGTTTTTATCAAATCCCAATCATACACCCGTTAATAACCACGTCCTCACTGACCAAGAAGCATGTGAATTGGTTAAAATCAACGTCTTTTACATTTTCCTGTTTACAAATTGCATAACTCAGTCAGTTATCTACAGCGTGTGTTGCTGCTTTCGCGAAGCGTTTGTCAATGCTGACTCTCGTGTGTCCTTTTCGTTTGATTCCAGCGCTCCTGAATCTGATTACACGCTGTCTAGCCAGACACCCAAAAGCTCAAGTTGTTCTGGACGCAAAACGGAAGTCCGTGCTGAGCACCGTCAGTAATCAGATAAAGTCAACTAATGAGGCTAATAATACAATCTCTACATCCACTGATACTGATACTAAGAGCAAAGATTGTAACGAAAAACTTACTGACGAGGTAAGAAGATAAATTATCATTTATTGCGTGGGTGGTGATAACAGTTATTTAAATCAAGATAATCGGATTTTTATAAACATCAATCTCATTATATATAAATTTGTCCATATAAACTAAGCATTGAATATGGTAGCAAAGGAAGTTCATCTATTTGGCCAATTTCGTCCTAAGAGAAAAGATTGTAACGAAAATGTATTGACGAGATAAGCAGTAGCGTTGAATTTTTTATTTAAAAAGATTGTTAAAACTTATTAAGTTCTGAACAGACTTTAGTTTATGTAACTATTTTAAATGAAACATGTTGCGCGACAGGGAATGGCTTAATTACCTGGTCTTGTTGTATTCACCAAGGACCAGATAATTAATGCAAATAAATAACTGTTAAATACTGTTTGTCTCGGAGGACTAATATATATGCAATTATGTATTAGGTGTTGCGAACCTAGTAACAAATTAGTTCAGTTGTGACCAGAAGGATAAACCAAAGACAGCATGAACGGAAAGTATAATCTATTGCACATTCGTTTCGTGCTTACTGGTGACTCTTCAGTAAGAGCCGGTATTGCACCCTTTAGCACTATATATTTGGATGAGAATGCGGGATAATGGGACGTTTAATCTAGACGAATGTGTAAACCTGCAGTAGTGAAGCTAACATCATATAAAGTCTCGAAAATGCGATTTCCACGCTAATATAATATATATATATATATATATATATATATATATATATATATATCCTGTAAATGAGACTAACACTATGGCTATTGTGTTAGTAACCGTTACCTACATTATGGTACCGAAAAATGTACATGGTACTAACCATATTTCTGAACACCTGTTACTCCAGTAAATCCATACACTCTGGCCTTGATCGTTATTAATTGTCACATTTCACAGTAAGCATGACATCATTCATTTCAATATATAACAGTTTGTTGCAGAGAACTAATATATATGCAAGTATGTATTAGGTGTTGGTACCATGTATCGAATCGGCAACCATAGTGTATTTTACCGTGTACATTTTCGGTTACTGACACAATAGCCATAGTGTTATTATCCTTTACAAACTCCGTATATAAATTATATAGAGTGAGTTAGCGTTGAAGTTGCGTTGTCGAGACTTTATATAATGTTACTTTCACTACTGCAGGTTTTTCACATTCGTCTAGGAGATTATACCGTCCTATTATCTCATTCCTCACCCCAAATATATAGTGGGTAAAGGGCGTAATACCGGCTCCTACTGATGAGTTGCTTGATAAGCACGAAACAAATGTGCATGAGATTATACTTTCACGTTCACGCTGCCTTTGGTTTATCCTTCTGGTCACAACTGAACTTATTTGTTACTAGGTTCGCAAAACCTAATTAATGTAAATGTTGTCTATTAAAAGCCACGCCACACATTCTTAAGCAAACAAATTTTCTGTTTATGTTAGTGATTATAAATAGGCATCCAAAGAATAAATATAAAAATTAATATAAGGTTTATTATGTCAACATTGGGAAACAGGACTCATTAACTTTAATGGCTACTGACTGTTTTGGATTTTGTATGTATATTTTTATGGATGCATTCAATAATGTATTTTTCCTTGTATATGTGTATATCTGTAAGTATACAAGTATGTATGCATGCATGCATGTATGTATGTATGTATGTATGTATGTATGCATATATGTATGTATGTGTGCATGCATGTCTGCATGTATGTATATGTGTGTATATGTATGTATGTATGTATGTATGTATGTATGTATGTATGTATGTATGTATGTATGTATGTATGTATGTATGTATGTATGTATGTATGTATGTATGTATGTATGTATGTATGTATGTATGTATGTATGTATGTTTACATGTATGTATGCATGTATGCATGTATGCATGCATGTATGTATGTATGTATGCATGTATGCATGTATGCATGCATGTATGTATGTATGTATGTATGTATGTATGTATGTATGTATGCATGTATGTATGTATGTATGTATGTATGTATGTATGTATACATGTATGCATGTATGTATGTATGTATGTATGTATGCATGTATGTATGTATGTATTTATATGTGTGTGTATGTGTGTATGTATATATGCATGTGCGTATGTATGCATGTACGTATGTATGCATGTATGCGTATATATATGCATGTATAGATGGATGTATATATTTATCTATGTATGTATATTAGGATGTATTCATGTATGTACGTATACATATGTGTTTTCATGTATGTCTTCCCGCGTGTTATATTTACCATCACTGGCGGTATTAGAATAGCGTTTAATTGCCAGTTAAACGTAAGTAAAAGGCATACAAGAAAACGTCCCTTTTTCAGGAAAAAATATGACAATATGAGTAATTAAAAAAAAAATTAACAGAAAGTGATTCGCTATGATGAGGATCTGGTTCAGTTTGGTATACATAACTAGGGACGCCCGGAATTTAAAAAATCTAAATCTCGTAAGTCAGTAAAATCTTGTATCCTTTACATTTCCGGGTGCACAGTTTGTGTTTAGCATTGATTGCTGGTTTCTCACACACCCCTTCACTATGAGGCCACCAATCAGCTGCTTGTCTTAAAATGACATTGGAGCGAGATTTTACGAATCAATGCCAAACATACACTGTGCAACTGGAAATGTAAAGGATTCAAGGTTTTAACGATCTACGAGTGCTATCAATTCTCCCGCACAAGAAAAAGGTTGACAAAGAGCAATGATCAACAGCTCTGGGGAAAGTACAACAACATTTAATCTAAAACTTTATTTAAAATATTACAGTATAGTTAGCTTTAAGGCATGGCGACAGAGGAATTACAGCTGCCTTGCATTTACATTGCATCGAGTCTTCAATATCCAAAAGTAAACACTCACACTTAGCAGTTATCTCTGCGATGATTTTACAATAAATCTACAAGAATATCGCCATTTAGCTTGGTTTCATGCCATATCTTGCAGAGTTTCTAACAAAGATCTTTAACGCGCATGGGGACTCCACTTTGGTAGACGTACATGCCAAATTTTTATGTAGTTGAATAACTGTTTCTATCATGTCAAAATCTGTCAACCTTATTTCTTACGCAAATCTGGCGCTTACTGCGAGAATAATGCTAGACTAGATAATCGAATTGGAAAAAACACGTTAAACGTGATTGAACAAGCTCATTTGAGGAAGCCTTATTTCTTTATCTAACAAAGAAAGCGTTTTGGCGGTCGCAAAATTTGTTTACGGTTGTCAGCGTTGTGCATTTGTTATTGGTGACTTTTATGGGATATGATTCTCAAAGAACGATGGTCGAATGCCTCTTTGTCTATAAGGTTTTCGACGCTAAAGTTCCACGTTGCGCAAGTGTATACTAAAACTTCACGTACATATGCATTTAACACACGACCTGTAAGTTAGAGTTGGATACTTGTGTTTCTCCATAAATGACGATGTTTAAAGACAGCTACTCTAGCTTTCACGATTCTCATATCCACCTCATCATGCTTATTGCCTGAATTATTGAAGCGATTACCAAAATATGTAAAAACGTCAAATTTAATAGGCATACTACTTTTCGAAAATATATGGAATAGAAAATTATGGCCAAATGAGTAAAATGCAACCATTAATTCCATAAAGACCATTATTTTTATGTTGATATACATGTTGCTGTTGAAGTATTTTCCATCAGGTATATATATTTCTATGCGATCTCGCCCTACCTGGAATCCGGCTTGTGCTTGTCTTCTAAGTAATTCACATGAATCACTGAGCAGGCCTATGGTAATCGAAGTACATAGCCTAGATACGACTGTAGCCAAACTTATAACAATGAATTAAACGAACATTGCTTGCGAGGGCGATGATAAAATTTTCTATAATCAAGGTTGCGATCTTCATATAAGTACCTGACCCATTAATTACTTACATTTGTCAGTGTAAACTAAGAATTGTATAGTGTAGAAAGGGCAATTCATCCAGTAGACCGGTTTCGTACTTACTGGGAACTCATCACGCCCTGTCCGCGTCAAATTGTAGCCAGTACGTGATGAATTCCCAATAAGGATGAAACCGGTCTACTGATAATCGTTCTTTCTACACTATATATATATATATATATATATATATAATATAACTTGATGTTTATCACATGAATTACCATTGCCTTTATGATGACGGAAGTGATGTTCAACTTACCACAAGCAACTAAAACAATTTGTTCATTCCATAAAGTACGGAATGGTTTGTCCGCGCCATAAAACTTTTGTCACCCCGTCCTTAAATATTGTAGGCATACCGAGGCATGAAGCGTTGCTATAATTAAGAGATAAGATTGCATTCCATATTTCTAATTCTGTTGGCTGTTCGAGATTGACATTCTACATTTTTGATACTGGTATACTTTCCGAGATCAGGACTGATTTAGGTGCTCAAGACAAATAAGTCTTGTAGTATTCAGTCCATCTATCAAGACGACTCATTTTAGCAGCTGTTAGGTTTTTGTTGCGATCATTTATAGCTACGCTAACTTTTAATTTTCTCCGATTTGTTCGCGAAGAAGTTGGAACAAACATAGTTTGTTACCTAATACGAATGCTCCATCCATCTCTGGCCACTTGGGACCTAAAGTATTGGAGCTCGATTTTTAGACTGTTTTAAATTGGCGTCTTACAGCTCTACAAGTATTGTTATAAGCTTGGTCAACAGAAAATTGGCGCCGTTTCGATAATTCGTACAGACTTACATATATTTAGTAACGACTTTTGCGGGACTCTACATTGTCACACACTGTAGAACCTGAATTGTGCATAGCGAATCTTTTATTTGTCCACAGTAAGTTAGGATTTTTCTCGTCAAGACCAGTTAGCATCAATTTTAAAATTTCTTTATATTTTTGTTAGAAATACGGCTATTTATTATTATTTAACTTTCTGAAAAATATGAGTCGAAATAAGTGCCTAGTCCGAGTCGATATATGTATTCCAAAACAAATCACAGTCTTGGATACAGCCATCTTTGATAAATTGCTACATGATTTATTTGAGTAAAAATTTGTCGGGGGATTGAAGAACGTATTGTGGCGCAAAGTCTTACGCTACGTATGAAACTTATGCATTTTAAGTATAATCTATGCTCCTCGCCTTAATCCAGTAGTCGTTCTCCATTACTATTGAACATTAGGATTAAGGTGTATCCGTCATTTATATGAACTTATGTGTTGCTTATACGTTTACCTTGTGTATTCATGTCATTGTGCTTATTTTTTACTTTCCTCTTCTCAGTTTAATAATACAGTTCTTGTAGATGTTGTAAATAAGATTGGTGTAAATCAAATCACGGAATCGTTTTTACCAAATATCGAAAATACTTCAAGTTAATCATCATTCATAAAATGTAGGTTCGATTTTCGCGTCATCTCGTTTAATATACGAAACTTAAAACAAATTAGGCAACAAGAAGCTCTAGCCCGGATGTTGGTTAGATTAGAAATGTATTTATGTTTCGTATACAAGATACTACGAGTATTATGCAACTGGGTGCAGCATTCTTATCTATGTGCTATTGATTTCGAACTTCGGGTACCATGAAATTTTCTCAAGCTGGAAAATGATGGGTCGGTATTTTTCTTAGCTCATGTGCTGAAGCTTGTTTAATCGATTCGGTCCTTATAAACATCCGACTTTGTATTGCACGCAAACCAGAGACCTTACTTTACGTTACCTTTTCGTTGTTTCTCCATATGCTCCCACCGATTGCAGCACAGGCGACCGTTTTGACGTTTTTTACTGCGTCATAATCTCTTTACAAAGTAAAGCGTACAGTTGAAATATGGCCTTGGCTATAGGTGACATGAATACTCATGTTGGACGGAAAATTTTATTTAGGTGGAAGATAAACTTAGAGCTCGATGCGCAACGATAATAGTGAACGACTGTTGGATAGCTGCGTTGAACATGGGCGTTGCGCCACATGGCGTCCTCCAGTCCACGGACAACAGTGGACTCAAATGAATCATGAAACAGTTAATTATAGATGGCATGGTTTCATCCAGGATTTTCGTTTGATGTGAAATACTTATGTCGACTCAGACCATGCATTTATCCGTCGTAGATCGGCATCCAAGTTTCCTGGAAGAATAAATAAGAAAAAATCTAAAATAAATTTTAGCTAACTCAAACAACCATCTTTATGAAAAAAATATTTCGATATTCTAAAGTCCAAGTTAAGTGATTTTGATGGCAAAAATACAAATTTACTGTGAACGAAGTTAGATTCCACTATGCACAATGCATGTACTACTGCATGTGGAATTATAGACTCCTGTAGAAATGATCATTATGTTTCTGAAAAGTTTGTAGATAGTGGCGAAAATAGCCGCCAAATTTCTGATAGCTCGGCTTCTAATAATACACAGTGAGTTATGAGAAGTTTAGCTTGAATTCTGTGAACCCGAATTATAGAAAAAATGAAGGTGCGTTCGCATCACGTAACAGCCTATGTTTATTTTCACTTTGCCGCAAATGGTTTAAGAAAATTTGAAGTTAGTGAAACAATAAATGATTGCAACAGTGATCTAATTAGCGGTAAACTATGTCGTCCTAAAATGTAAATTTTATTTTGTACCTACATCAGTCACGACGCCCGAAAGTAGGCCTTCATCAACAATGTGGAACGTTTTTCCTGAATAACCGACAGAGTTTGAAATATCGAATGTAATCCTACTTTTTAAACGTAGCAAAGTTGAAGGCTCCGATAATTTGCTTTCGAACTTATCTAAGGATGGCGTGAGCAAAAATTGGGCGTTACCTGGAGTGAGTTGTTCATCATTCCTATTCTCTATAAGGACAGTCGGAATTTGAGCGATAATCATATTGGTATACAATTCAATCCTGTCGTATTTTGATTGTTCGCTTCGATCGGCGTTTCGCGTGAATCACATACTAGAGAAGAACAAGCCAGATACCATCTAGGTCGAGGTTGTTTCGATAATATTTTACCTTAAGGAACGTATTTGAACAGTGAAATGTATATCACCGTCCCACAACAGCCATCTTTCTATGCATTGAAAATGCATTTGATTAGGAGGATTACAATATTTTATTCAATATTCTGTCGAAAAGTGATATGCCAACTGGACTTGAAAACATTATACGCTTACTCTACGCATACACATTTGATTTGGCTAAAGTTTACATTTAATTAGCGCACAACTATTCTACTAGCAGTGGTGTCCGCCAAGGATGTCCAATTTCCACATTTTTTATTAATTATGCAATATATACCGTTATGAACTAAACTTTTCCATACATTCAAAATACAGGCTTTAAATTCCTCTCTGGCGGTATATTATTCAATCTTAAATATGCAGACAATATTGTATTATCATTCAAAATTCGAGATTCTCAACAGGTCACCTTAAATAGATTATCAGTCGTTGTTTCGTCTTTCGGAATAAAATTCGCATACTCTAAGTGTAAGATACTTTTACAGGATCACCCACCATCCACGTCACCTCTGCGACGGGAAGTGTAGATCGGCATGTAATTGACAGGTTAAAATTTTTTATTAGCTGTATCAAGTTAGACAATATTAGTGACGAGGTGAGTATGGGAATCGCAAAATCCGTTGAAACTATCGCCAACCGTCGTCATTTATAAAGGAATTCATGTATGTCAATATTCGTTAAATATCGTGTTTACTATACGCTGATGAAAATTGATCCTTTATATTGGACGATTTTAAATGCTTACAGGCATTCGACCATCTCAGTTTGAAAGGCATGCTACGTATAGGCTTCCAACAGCGAATAACAAACGCCGACATCGTCGTTAGACAAATAACTAAGGCTCCATTAACTGCACTGGCCTGGTCGTAAAGTCCATCCCCTCCTCAACGTGGTACGACGGTGTCAACCATGTCTCGATGGTCGATCGTACATGGGCTAACGGGGCTATGGCGGTGGTGTCACCAGGGCGTGGTGGATTTCCGACCGGCAATCGGATCTCCTATAAAATACCACATGAGCCCGACGACGGCACCATGACTCGGCGTGTGTTCCCCGCCACAAAAGGGTTCAACAGCCACAGGATTACATGGACTCCTGGACAGTACCCCGTACTTCCAAATGGCGAATGAGCTCTCAACAGCCACCGGCAACCATGCAACTTACTGCTGCCTTGCAGACTGCGCTTGGATGTGCAAAGGCTAGAGGTGCGTCCTCGATCAAAAAGCCGAGTGGTGAGGGGACACCACTTGTACCAAATTCCCAAGAAACTCCATGAATATCAATGGAGCCGGCTTATCCTCCAAGGAGTCAGCCGCAGTAAACGTAAACAAACTGGCCTGGTCAGGTTTTACGTATGCCTTCAATTAGATCGCACAGTAGATCATTATTATCTCAGTCAGCGCCAGATTGGCGTAATAAACTAAGTGGATATACTTTGACAAGGCGGAAGCAGATAACTTCAGCCGAAGTCAAATCATGTAATATAGAACCCACTCGTCTATCAGGATGAGGTACACGTTCGCATCAATATTCTTGGTTGGAAACCCTGGGCGATGCTGCATCGAATTGAGTTCAGTGTCGAATCTTTTGCAGATTTCTGGTGGAATCATTTTAACTTTCTTTTCTCAGTTTGGAAGAGCGTACTACGAGGTTTGGTCGTAACCACGACGTTATACAGCGAATTTCGTAAGCTAGCTGTGTTGCCAATATGGCCTTCTCATAAAGCTGACATTGTCGTAATGGTGTTTTATAGAGTTCTAGGTTGCTTCATTTCTGTGTGTTGCCTAGGGAAATATCCTAATCTGAATCACTTTTAAAAAACTACTTTGTGTTTAAATTATTTTTGTCATAATTATTAAATTTTTTAGCTTTATTTCTATTTCTTTATTTACTTTGCTCATTGTTTTATGGCTATGAAGCATCATTTAATCATGACTGCTTAGTAGTGCAGCTAGTACTAGTAGACAGCTGGCTGCCTGGCTAAACCAGCGTATAATAGTACAGATACCTAGCTAAATGAATTCCAGGTTCATCATTATCACCTTATCGTCATCATTATCATCATAATGTTTATGAGTTAAGCTGTTTTCTGCTTGAAATTTGGGCTGTATTTATATTAATTTGTTCTTTCATGTTTACTGATTTAGGTCGTCCAGTTAGTCATTAGAGTTAAATACCATTTAGTTATGTTTTTTGTTGAACTACTGAGCTAATCTATGTGCTTTTATTTTATTAAGTCAGGTGTCTAGTATACCACAAAGATAGAGTGGAAGTTAAGCATTATAAACTGTCTAATTATGTTTTCTTGTGTGAACTTCTGATTATCTGTATA
>JAQBSW010007081.1:35000-43565 GCA_029291075.1 Eudiplozoon nipponicum
AGTCAAAGTTACCCACTTGAATCCATTTTTGGAAACGAATTTGTCTTATATTAGTTAATTAGATTGTTGTTGACTTTAACTGCGTTTTTGCATGGCAAAATCTGCTCATCTTGTTTCTTATGCCAATAAGATGCAAACTGAAAGTATAACACTATATTGTTCAATTTCATTGAAGGCATACGTAAAACTTGATTGAGGCAATGCAGTTAACGGAGCTTTGTTTATTTGTCTAATGAGAAAAATTTCCTGGCCCCTGAAAATGTCTACGGAAATCAGCGTTGCTTATTCATTTATGTTAACATATATGAGTTATGATTTTCAAACCCTTTTTTTGTAACATCTGAGATCGTATAACAAATCTGCAAGCGCGTATCCATTGTACTCTCGGAATTTAAAGCAGAGTGAGCTACTCGCATTTCTTAAAGATCTTTGGTTTGCTGCTTAGAATAAATATACGAGCAAGCCCGAATCGGTTTGCGACGTTTGTCAAAAACAACTGCATAAACACTAATGTGTCTGATAATGTCGGCAGAAGTCGATCTGTCGTGAGTCACTACGGTTCTTAAGTTTTTAGATTTTTTAACGACTGACAGAAGAGCGCTGTTTAGCATGAAATTCTTTCTCAAAGGTTTTCAGCTTAAGATTTTAACAGATGGACACTTCTTGAATGCACTTCATATCTCTTTGTAGCTGTTCTTTCTTTACTATCAACCGAACAGCATCTTCAGTGTAATCTGAGTAACCAAATCAGCCATTACCGCCAATCTTTTTTCCGGAGTTCGCTACAGTAACCACAATAGAGCCGACGTTATAAAAATATTTACAAAACTTGACAGCCATAGCACATCCATATCTAACGCTGTAGCTAATCTCAGAGTGCTCAAAAATACCATTATTCTTGTTAATAGCCAATTTTTATTTCGAGCTTTCATCAAATTTAATCACAAAGCATGTATTAAATTAAGTTTTCATATACACAAACGATTTATTCACAAATATAAATGTTAAGAAACATTAAATATTGCATAGCATGACTATCGATGCATCTAATCAACGGATTTACTGGAAAATATAACAAAAGAATTAATCTGCTTTAAATAGAAAAAAATGATTCCTATAATGCCAGTACATGGTGCTCTTTACAGAAAATGTTGATCAACTAAACATTTATCTTATTCCTTTAGGAAGAAGATAATAAATTGGTTTACCGTATAACAAAGAAAATCTTCATAGTCTAAGATTTTAATTTACCAAAACGTCTGTGAAGTTAGATTATTTCCGAACACATCTTCATGAACTAGCTGATGTTTCTAACAAACTTTTTATGGTTGCGAAAATATATCGCTGTTCTTAAAACTAGGCTAGCACTACCAACTAGCTAAAGTATTTTCTTCATAAAAATTCTTTCAATCTGAACAAGTTTGTTATTAATTTAATGAAATAGAATCTGACTTGTTTAAAAAAAGATGATTTGGATTATGGAAGAAGGTTTTGCATTTCTGAAAAAGACAACTATATGGTAATTGAAGCAACGATTAATTCATTTTAAAATCCGTTGCGTGCATTTAAAGTCAATAGTTATAACTGGTATTACGTCGGCTCAAAGTTTGCAAATTATTAAGGTCGTTACGCAACGCTGAACTAATTGTCAATGTTAAGTCGATGTTTATCCTCGTCCATTTCGTGGCTAGTAATATAGTTTTTGTGAAGCTTACGAGTTTGGGTTAACATATCTCAACTTACACTGTGCTTATATATATATATATATATATATATATATATATATATATATATATATTCTTATAGTTAGGAAAACACATAACGAAGTGGATAAAGGCCATTTATTTCGTGAATACTAATCATCTCTTATACAATCATACATATTTATACATTTTGCGTTTTCAATTGATTATGCTAGTGGTAACAAATCTGACTCGTTTTTACTGCTGTTTCTTGTTTTGACTGGTTGGTGAGTGTGTATGCGTTTGTGTTTGTGTGTATGCGTGTTTGCATGTAAAGGTCATTCTCGCAGTATTGCGAAGTGATGTCTGGGATCTTGTCATTATTGTTTTGATAGCTTGAGAATTAACCATTTGTGCGCATTGTTCACTGTTACATATACAAGTGCTATTTTTCCCAGTACAGTTGATCGTTTCACCTCGTTGCGCAAAGTTTTCACGTGGTAACAACGCCAGTGTTGATTGCACTGTTAAGCGATCACATAGTATGTATGATTGTATAAGAGATGATTAGTATTCACGAAATAAATGGCCTTTATCCACTTCTGTTATTTGTGTTTTCCTAATTATAAGAATACTGTGTTAAATTACAAAGGAATGGACATTATCAACTATATATATATATATATATATATATATATATATATATATATATATATATATATATATATATATATATATATATATATATATATATATATATATATATATATATATATATATATATATATATATATATATATATATATATATATATATATATATATATATATATATATATATATATATATATATATATATATATATATATATATATATATATATATATATATATATATATATATATATATATATATATATATATATACGTGTGTGTGTGAGCTTAACGATGATCCTAGAAAAGAAGAATTGAAATGTTTAAGGATCGACAATATCGAGTGTGCATGCGTTACCAATGGATAAGACACATGACGACTCAACAAGAGGTGAATACACTGCGGTTTGCAGTACCAAGTTTAAATCTACTACCCATATTTGATAGATACATAAAACCTTTCCTATTTGCAAGTATGTATTAGGTGTTGCGAACCTAGTAACAAATTAGTTCAGTTGTGACCAGAAGGATAAACCAAAGGCAGCATGAACGGAAAGTATAAACCCATGCACATTCGTTTCGTGCTTACTGGCGACTCATCAGTAGGAGCCGGTATTACGCCCTTTAACCACTATATATTTGGTCGAAGAATGTGGGATAATAGGACGGTACAATCTCCTAGACGAATGTGTAAACCTGCAATAGTGAAGCTAACGTTATATAAAGTCTACGACAATGCGACTTCAACGCTAACTCACACTAAAATATATATACCGAGTCTGTAAAGGATCCTAACACTATGGCTATTGTGTTAGTAACCGATGCTAACATTATTGTACCGAAAAGGTACATGGTACTAACACTATGGTTTCCGAGTCGGTACATGGTACCAACCTGATGGATATCCATTAATGCAATAGTTCACCGAAATTGAGAATTACAACAATTTCTGAACACCTGTTACTCCAGCAAATCCATACACTCTGGCATTGATCGATATCAGTTATCACATTTCGCGGTAAGTATGAAATCATTCAATTCAATACATAACAGTTAAAAACTGTTTTTTGCAGAGAACTTATATATATGCAAGTATGTATTAGGTGTTGCGAACCTAGTAACAAATTATTTCAGTTGTGACCAGAAGGATAAACCAAAGGCAGCATGAACGGAAAGTATAATCTCATGCACATTCGTTTTGTGCTTACTGGCGATTCATCATTAGGAGCCGGTATTACGCCCTTTAACCACTATATATTTTTGTCAAGAATGTGGAAAATTGGACGGTACCTTTTCGGTACAATAATGTTGGTATCGTTTACTAACACAATAGCCATGGTGTTAGTATCCTTTACAGACTCGGGATATATATTATATAGTATGAGTTAGCGTTGAAGTCGCATTGTCATAGACTATATGATGTTAGCTTCACTTTTGCAGGTTTACACATTCGTCTAGGATGTTGTACTGTCCTATTATCCCACATTCTTCGACCAAATATATAGTGGTTAAAGGGCGTAATACCGGCTCCTACTGATGAGTCGCCAGTAAGCACGAAATGAATGTGCATGAGATTATACTTTCCGTTCATGCTGCCTTTGGTTTATCCTTCTGGTCACAACTGAACTAATTTGTTACTAGGTTAACAACACCTTATACATACTTGCATATATATATTAGTTCTCCGCAAAAACTGAATTTGCTTTTCTTATTTGTTAAGATAAATGAAATTTTTATCAGATGCAAGAACCGTTTTTCTCAATTATCTACAAGTGAACATGAATAAATTCACACAAAAAGTATATATATATGTTTGGATGGGTGAATTTCAGAACTAGCACACAGAAAATTAAAACGGGGAGCTTGTGAAATGGAAAAAACGACCGATTATTTGCATGCATCACTGCGCAAAGTACTTTTAATTAATGTTGGGTGGATATTTTATGACGAGTTTGTAATTTACTGTACCAGCATATTCTTGTTAAGTCAGATAAATAGTTGATTATTTTTGACAAATTATCATGGAAAACATAACTTGATGGCTAATTAATTATACGTATTAAATAATTAGGTCAAAAGTGTATGGATTGGCAATTTCTCACATGATGAAATTCTTATCGGGTAGATATTATTTTTACAAAAATGGGGCATTTATTCTTTGTCATCGAATTCTATAGATTAAATTTTAATACGCTTCTTTTCGTTGTATTTTTTCTGTAAAAATGTACATTCAGTTATGTTGATTGGTTGACTGTAGTTGACTGTTGCGAATTGATATTCTGCTTAAAATGTCGGATCACGGTTTTCCAGAATACTCCGTCTGCGACATATTCAGGCTAGAGAGCAAATCCTTTCCCATACACTCTTTAAAGCTCGAAGTAGTCGACGCCCTGTTTGGTTATGGAGACATGTTTTAAATGACTTACATTGCGATATGAACAAACTGTGCAGAAATTTTGAACATGAGGTGACTTTACGCGATCTTCATTAAGTTTGCCAAGACCGTGTGCTGACCAGTGCAAGCGCTACAGTTGAAGATACCACGAGGGTTGTACTTATTCAGAGCATCGTTCGCAAACCGAAGCATTGGATAGTCGATTGCCGTACCTATCTATTAAAATATACATAAAGAATAATGTCTGCACGTTTCCAGTTCTTGCTTATATTCAACAAGCGAAGGCTAGATTTCACGCCTTTAAAGCTGGACCTGCTGGATAATTGCCTGGTGTGCTAGAACCTATGTATACTGATCTCACTCCCGTGCCAAAGGGATTTGAGCTTTAGGAAGGCTCGTCGGATATTATCCGCGCGAATTTTTCATCTCTAGTATGACCATTAGGAAAATGGAGGATCATCAGTACTAGACGCTTTCCAAGTTCTTTGTGGCGGAATGTAATAACTGAAGAGGCAATACATAGTCAATTGAGCAAATAGTGAATGTCTTGCTTTTTAAAAATTGATTTTGAGAGATTGGTATTTTAGTGTTTTGGGGTATTGAGGTCCCTCTCCAAATGTCCACACTAAACTTTATTTCTTAATATCCTATAAGTTTTTTTTATCAAATAATCTATGACATAGTTGAACAAAACTGGAGATAATGTACAACCTTATATTTCTCCTGAAAATATTTTCACTATAGATACTCAAATTCCCTTTAGTTTGTGTGTGGTATCTTCTTGTGATTCAGTTTAATTTGGCCGGGACTATATACGCTACCAAAACTACAAATTTTAAAAATAAACTGTTTCAATGGCAGTTCGGAAGTCATCGAAGCAGCCGGATTTTAGTTGCTGAAACCTGGTCGTTGTCCAGATATGGCACATGGTATAAATTTGGTCGGAACATCCACGATAGAGACGAAATTCTTTTTTAAAAAAAAGAAATCTTGTATGTCTTTGAGAATTAAAGCGAGTGATTATAATCGACGCGAAGATCTTCTGGAAAATCGTTAACAGGTTTGTTTCTTGATTGTTCTCATATATAATGTAGTAAATTTTTTTACAGATACACCAACATCTGTGCCTTATTCCAGACAGATGAGGATGTATCTGATTCCCAGTCGCAGCATTATATGAATCGAAGATGGTGTAAACACGATACCGTATGCTTTGTAAATTTCATCTCAGATTTCGTAGTCCCTGGTGGCTTTTTACAATAATTTCTCTTTTCTTGCGTAAATTTTTTCCCTGTATTTCTCCATCGATCTTGGCGTTATTTAGTTTCTGGGAAGTTGTAGCAGTGTGAGTTTAAAGTCGGATTTTAAAACGGTAATGTAGCCGACTTATGTGCTCCGTTCATGAGGAGATGGGACTTACCTTAATACTTAGCAGAGCCTGATGCATCATTCTGAAATTGACCGTCTATTTCACTAGGCACCTAGTATGAGGACTTTACTTCTGATAAACTGATGGTCCTCCTTTGAGCTGTAGAGACTTGTGAGGTGACTGCCTATAGCTTCTAGTATCCAACAACTTGTGTATCGATGAATTCACTGTGTATCGTTCAGATCATTGACTTTAGGAGATACTTATCATGAGAAAAATAGGCGAGCCGACAATTTTGATTCTGCTGCTTTTTTATTTGCCATCACTATCGAACATTTAATAGTGCGCCGATTGCTTTGGTTTTAGCATTCTCTGAAAAGTAAACTTCCATATCCTGAACGCTCGGCAGAATAGACAGACCAGTTGTATCGTTATCGAATGCTATTATTTGCCATATCGGGAACTACATCACGTGGCGACTTTCTCGCTAACAAGGAGACACTTTAATGTGCGAGAGTTTTTAGGAGTCTAGCGGCAAGCAAGATCTACTAGAGAGGACTGGTTAAAACTGCCTTTTTAGCACAGGTATTCTAAGATCCACCACGTGTAGAGACTTTGATCTGACATAAAGTTGAATGTATCAGTCAATTCAACTTTCCAATGCCACCAATTTTGGCTGGGATCTTCATTTTATTGTCTACTCTTTCGGTTTCGGTCATTTAGCGATGAACCTGTGACTTCGGGCCTCAACCAGTGATATTACAGTGAATTCTTAAGTCGATGGTTTTTGGCTATTTACGAAATCTGTAACGTGTCTAACACGAACTATTCCTTTTAGCGACTTACAATTGAGCCGTATTCTAAGACCAGTCTTCCGCGTCTCATGGGCATCTTGTTGTCTTCCCAGTCTGCTATGGAAATGCAAATAATTATTTGAAGTATAATACCGTTTTAGATTTTTTTCAAAGCTCCGTAGTTGGACCTCTGAGAGACAGATGATTTTTATCTAGTAATAATTTAGTGTTCACGGAGTTGGAGCATGAATTCTGACAGCCAAAATTTATATAAAGTTTCAGCTGCCAATTTTTGAAGGTTCCAGTTAGCATATTTTTGAAAAATTACAGTTTATTTTGTCTATCGACGCGCTTTAGCAGAATAGACGTTTCTAGTAGGAGGCATTTAATCGTGACGTTACTTTTAGTAATTTACGAAATTGTATGTGATGTTACAAAAATAAGGTGTTGATAGTTGAATTTTTATTTAAGGTTTAATTCTGGAGCCTGTTCCATATTTCCATATTACCCTTCAGTGGTGGTGAAATTAATTATTCGATGACGTTTGTCCATTCTTGTTTACTTTTATATCTTTTTATAATTTTAACAAAAATTGCCTCATTTCGTCGGAAAATTTCATAATTATTTCGTACGTTAATTTTTCTTTAGCCTTTCCGGCTGTCCGCTACAGAACTGCGCTCATTACAGTTACAAATTGTGATTCTATTAACAATAGAACGACATCACACGACATTAAATCATTTAAAAGCAGTTTTAATTTATTGTTTTAAAAATAAACGAACCATTTGACGGAGAAGTGAAGGCTAGTATGTGTGACTGGCGGTAGTTTTTCTATATAGTTCGAGGACTGATTAAAAAATGGGTTTGATGTTTACTTCAAGCTTGCAAACTTGATTTAAAGAATTGTTACTACCACCCACACAGTCATTTAATGTTTAATTGATACAGGAATATTTTCGGTGATTAGGACTTATGCAGGTACTCAGAAAAATTTATCTATGTTGTGTTCAGTCTGCTTATCAGAAATTCACATTTGATAGATTATTAGATTATTGTTGCTATCATATATTGTTTCGCTAACTTTTAATATTATTGGATCTGTTAAAAGGATAAATTAGAAAAAACATCGCCTGCTATCTTATGCGAATGCATTTTCATGCTTTTCTGCCTTTCTGGTCCTAGAAGATTCATGATCGACTTTTAAATTGTGTTTAATTTGGCGTCTTACAACTCTACACACATTACTATCTGCATTGTGCATAGTAGATCTTATCTTCATTCACAGCAAGTTCGAATTGTCACAATCACAACCATTTAGCATCTATTTTAAAATATCTTCATATTTTCTTTGTGAAAGTGTATGGTCGAATATATTGGCATATATTAAAGGTTTGTTCTTATTTCATTTTCCGGTAAATTTGAGTGCAATTCTAAAACAGAAAAGTGCATGATTCCAGTCGAAAACGAATGACATTCTTAGATGCCAGAACGCCATCTGTAACTAATTGTTACATGACCTTTGTGAGTCTCTAGTTGCCCAGGGGCTGAAAGGTGCCATTTGGCACAACGCCTTACACAACGTCTGAGGTTTGTGCTAGTCAAGTGTCAACTATGCTCCGAGCAGCTATCTAACAGTCATTCAACATTATCTGCAAGTATGTATTAGGTTTTGC